>JAUUEB010494013.1:0-10584 GCA_032362205.1 Clione limacina
TTTTTCTTCTGGTCGGAGGTTTTTTTGCTTGGGCATCGTCAAAAAGGGGGTGTGACTCGGCTCAGAGATCACTCTATTTTGATTGGTTCATGAACTTCATTGCGGCAAAAGTACGATTTGGTGCACATTCACTCCGAACTATGATTGACATAGCAATCAGTTCACTGTAGTGTTGTCTATTTATGTGCTCTGGCGATATTTGGACGAATTTTGTTTTCTATCAATGCCGATACTACAGCAACTATCACAATAAATATTTTTAATTACGTTGGAAAGAAGAAAAAAGATTTGTTTAATAAGTTCACCAGCTAAATAATGCAAGGGAGGGGGTAAAACTAAGAAGTAGAATGATGTTTATTGCTGAGAATGAGAAGAACACTAAATATTCCCTTGGTCTTTAGTTTAAAAAAGCAAAAGGTAACACAATTTACTCTCCAAGGGATAAAACGGGGGCAAAATTAGAGATGAGCGAGAGCTAGTGGACACAATTAAAACAATTTTTCATAAAAAATATGAATGAGACCAACAAGTAAATGGGAGTGAGGAACATTTCAATTCTTTTTTTAAGTGACTGTGAACTACCTTAACCGAAGAAGATTATGTATCATGTTAGATGCTAATAACACATGACAAATTGGATAAAGCTATTAAGGAAATCAATGTTGACTCTGCTCCAGGATTTGATGGTATAACTTCTAAATTTTTGATCAAGTTTTTGTCAAAATTACGAAGTCCACTATTTGCACATAACACCATATCTCTTTTTTTGAAAAGAGATAAATAAGTTAGAAAGATAATATAAGTGTAGACCTCTTTATGATAGACATGCTTACCTTTGTTTCATCTTTCATGACAATTTCAAATACAGTGACTGTGAATTATGAAATTAAAGATTTTTTTTTTTACATAACACTTTAGGAAAACAAAAAACAAGAAATCAGCTAATAATATTACATCTGATTATGTACTTTAAACAAAGGGATGGAAAATACCTGTAAAAGTGTCATATCAAACTCAAGAATAAACAAATCAAACATTAACCTAAGTAAGACATAGGATTGCATCAAGGTATAAACTCTCACACACAGGTAGTTATAGACATATACATTTTATTCAATGATAAAACACATTGATAGCAATTAATGGTAAAGTTCAATTACTCTTAATAACACATATTTTAAACACCTAAACACGCAAAAACATTCTCAAACACACACACACAACCTTGTGTACCTCGTTCTTTGTCGTTTGTTGACTTTTGAAATTCAGTCTTAGCTTTTGAAGTAAGAACGGGAAAATAGAGTATTTTGTTGCTCATTGGAGTACATTTTCAGGGACGTCAAAATGTGTGTAAGTTACACATAATTTCCATGAAATATGTATTCATTGAGCTTGAATAAATTATGCAAAAAGTTTTTGCCTGTCTCAACATTCTGATTACTTGATAACATCGTAATTTATTTATTTTGAAGATATGCCACATTGAAACTACTATAACATTGTTTATGTTTGAGTAATTCACGTTTTCTTTAAAGTGAAAAATTTGTTTTAGTTGTCAAATCTTTTGAAACTTGATATCCAAGACGTAATTTGAGTCGATATTTTATATACAAACTAGCGGGTTTACCCGGTGTTGTCCAAGTTTACGCAATCTCAAATCAATGGTTGCTCTTACGTCGGTAATAGCAGTCTACAAAATGTTTTATGGCTTAGTACCCGATCTTGCCCTATAAGGATACAAAAAGAAAAAAAAACGAATGTGGTCCACCCTGTAGACCGCTGGCTGACTTTATCTACCCAATTAATGGCAAATTAATGTGTGAACTTGTTAAATATCAATGGATGAATATCGATCTCATTTATCGATATCTAACTTGTTTGCCACAAATAGGTTAGATAAAGTCAGCCAGCCAGTATTCACTATATATTTTAGCTTCATATTACGCACATACATACAAATATCGATGTGTTAACCAACTATTATCCCCCGAACCAACGCAGTCCTCAGCTTTCTCTTTTTGTTTGTTTATTGGTTAGGTCGCTTACTACACGAACTATGTATAATAGCATTCAAGATAATCAAAGATATAAGAGACTTATGATGTAAATACTATATCATTTTTTTTCATAGCGTTTACATTTTTCTCATTTTCGTTTTTGTTAAGTAGATGGACTGTTGTAAATAAATCATTGTGAATGGCTTTTTAATGAAATTGACAGATAGTGTTTTCATATAAGTGCTACTCGCGACTGTAGAAATGACATTACACATCAAGTGGGAAGTGTTCCATTGTCTCATAAGTTATTCATGAATACATTAGTTTTACGTCTAGGTTCCTGTCTTCCTACTCTTAACAGTAATCAGTTCAGGTCTACAGTAAGCTACTGTTATATTAAACTAAGTAATAAGTTATGTTTAAGTAGCTTTCGAACGGCGCAACTAACATACAACATTTCTTATATGCGGCAATCTATCAAAAGACTTAACTATAAAAAGAAAAAAGGAATCGACAATTTGATGTATTCCTTACTTTTTTGTTTACACAAATAGTTATATGACTTGGAGATAGAACGTCGTTTTCAACCCTTTCTTTTTCCCCGTAAGATATTCCGTGTTTTGTCGATGTTAAATAAGTAACTATGTGAGTTAATGTTATATTTAGGCCCTAATTTATTTATCGCACACAGTAAAATTAATCATAATTCATGAAAACAATCCCTTACTTTATATTTAAACTTAATTGTTTACATTGTAGAGGATATGATAACACAACGAGAATTCATACAATCACCAAGTCCTTAGTCCTGTCATTCACAGTTTTGAGGTCAAAAAATTGTAATTCACTAGAATTTTGGGTTGCTTAACGCTACCTCTATTCGTCGATTTGGTCATCACAAATATTCAAAAGTGGCGGTGAAAAACTGACATTTTCTACAAAAAATAGTATTAGTTTAAAAGTTGTAAACACCTGGTAGTACCTCTAAGAACTAGTTCAGCTAAAGAAGAAAAAGAAAAAGAATGTTTCGAAAGACCAATCATCCCCTTAGGTTTTCAATGCACTATTGATATCACCCACCTCCACCCCCACACACATACTCCTGCAAAGTCTTCACGCAAATACTCTCCTCTTGAAAGAAACTCAATTTCAAAACCCAAGCGCTTTACACTCTTCGTCGATTTGGTCGTTAAGCTCCTTCCATTGCAATTCTATCATCACAAATATTCAAAAGTGGCAGAAAAAATATCTTTTGTTTAACATTTGTAAACACCGGGTACTAACTCTTAGAATCAGCTCAGCAGAAGACGAAAATTACCTCCCGGAGAAAATGTTAGTGCTGGTGTGCAAAGTTTGACCTCACATCAAAGCTCTACATTTCATAAGTGTCCAACAATTATATTTACTTAAGCATTAACTTGGAAACAGGCCCTGTGAAGTAGACATAAAATGAACATTTTGATGGTTTAACTCGGCAGGGACAAAAACATGTGTCAGAATGGGACATACGGTGATGAAGCTTGGCACAATCAGGAGTTTCGAACCAAAAATAACATCAAACAAGGTCAGCAAACTTATTCATTTTACCCAGGGACTGATGAAAGGAAGGTTCCCCCAACAAAGTGTCACCCTTAAAGTTGGGTCTCAATATTGTATATGTTGCTGTCGTACAACAAATCTGACTAGATTCATTATATCGAGTGCATACTTTTCGAGTTGTTTGAGTTGAGGTTAACTGCATGCCTCTGCTAGAGTGGCAAAGTGTCACACAATCTCTTATCTTTCTGTTTTAATATTTCTTTCACTATTTATCAACTCTTTTCCCCTTTCTATTTTGCTATCTGCATTTTTGTCTTCGTATGTAAATCACATTTAGTTATCACTCTCTAGCTTTCTTATCTTCAGAAAAATGATTCACGGCATTACATTTGTGATAGCATGTTTTCTTATCATGCAGATCAATTCATGTTTTATTTCTTATATCTCTTTGGCGCTATATTACTCCCTGCTATGACGGTTTTAATCACATAACTCTTCACCACCATCACGTATATATAGAGATGATGATAACACAGACGATCGCACAGCGCATGATACATCATAATACATCATATCCAATGTTCGATAGGTAAACAATAACACTGTCCGTCCAATGCAATACATTTTCTGTTAAAAACAAATATTGATATTTTTCTGCTTAAGCATTAACATACACTAATTTAAATTAAATGACCGCAAAGACCAATAATTCTTCAAATTCACCAAAGAAACTCAAAAGTGGTGAAAATGTGTCAATTGTTAATGAGGACATTTCTTGGACGAAAATACTCTGAAGGAAACATAATCCCTTGCCTATCGAGGAAGGTCGATAGACGGCAATTGGGGAACAGAAGCAGATTTTACGTTAATCATGATGTTGCTTTTAACTCGTACATACAGTTTGTCCTAAGAAAAATGCTAGCTAACTTCTATCTAGGAGAAAACTCTTTTCTGAAGTAGAATTTAAGCATCATTAATAGGCTGTTTTGATCTAAGTTATATCCAAAAAGACGTCTTGAAAGCTCTCATTTATATTGAATGAAATAATATATTTTTTACGATATAAGCTGTTAGAAAGCGAAGTATTTTAGAGGTATTATAAAATTCCGCTTTCTTATTGTCTCTTAAATTGTTGTTGGTGTTGTGAACTCACCCATGGCGGTGCCACTCTTTCTCAACAAGCGAGAGGAAATTCAATATTGTTATCATGAGACTGATTACAGGAATTATCCTTGCAATACAGTGTCTTCTTTAAAGGTGGGTAACGACTCATGATGACAAAATTATTAAATTACAAACAATATTTGCTTTTGACGAAAAAAATCGTTCACCATTGCCTTATAACAGTCAATATTGATTTACCTCTTTTTAGTTTGATTGTTAAGGAGCTTATGCTACTTTTGCATGATATTAACAAATAAGGTTAACAGAAGGTAACAAATAGACTGACATTATCGATTGTTGTTTTATTAAAAACAGTTTTAAGCAAGGCGTGCCGTGTGTAAACGCAATACAATATGGATATACATCGTAGATTATGTTCAATGTAAAACAATCTTTATGAGTTTTTTGTATGTTGATATCCCTTTTTGTAATTATTTATCAGCATATCATCCTTTTTTCATTATATGTTTGAAATAGATATTTATGATACCAATCTTTGTAAAGAAAACGATATTAAATAAATAAAAGTATAACCTTAAAGAGAGGCCTTCAATCTTTCTTATGCAGATCAGATGACTACCAACTTTTAAGTTTTAACAGCAAATCTCATTTAATTCTTCTTTTACATTACACTATTTAGGTGGTGATTAGTTTAACTGATTTAGTGTACGATTTAAGTTTCTCTTACGGAAAATCAACAGTCTACATGCTGATATAGTACAAAACATGAGAAATCTATACGTCTCGTTTTTTCAAACTTATAGTGTATGGTTTAAGAAGGCTAAAATATAAACCCATCGTGTGATATATTTTACTGTAACTTGGTGCAGTGTTGAGACAACTGACTTATAACTATTCGTCGTGTGTTGAACGGGATAATGGGTCTTGGTTTGTAAGAATGATTTGAAACGATTAATTTTAGGGTTTTGTTGTTCTTACTCAGTCAAGCTCGGAAAATAATGGTTTTAATTCTTTGCATAATCAAACTTTTTCCAATAAAAAACTGTCCAAATTAAATTTTGAAATTTGACTCTGTTAATAAAAGTGACAAATCAAGTATTCAACGATATCAAACTCGTGTGCCACAAATTGTGTATATACAATCAGTCAGAAAGTATTCTATATATATTTACATTGTTTATGTGCCAAATTTGTATAAACGATGTATTTTTGTTGACATATAAATACTGATGTGTTTGTTATGGTTTAGTCTTCAAAATAACGTTCACATATATGGTTTATTTTCTGAAACAAAATTGTTGACATTTATGTGGTTTTATTCGATATATCATACCGTGCGTTTTCTTCTCTATATACACCACGACTACTTATAGTTATATTGACGCAATAAACAATGTTCGAAGAACATTAATGTAACTAAAAATAATTAAGGAGCTTCAAGCATCAAATTAAACGTTGTTTAAATTGTAGTTTTGAGAGAGGATAACTATCAAAATCAAATTCATTATTTGTTTTCGAAAATATTACAATTCTGACATTCTTACGGTTAAGATCATAATATATATGTTTTATATGTTCCTGATTTTACATTTTTTGGGGGAATCAAACCTTACTGAAATACAAAATAACCCAAGCACTCTAAAAGCCAAGAACAGTCACAGCATGTATACATACAAACTAATATATTTTAAGGCCTTGAAATCAGATGTTTTTTAAACATTAAAAACAAGAAACAGCATTATTATTGTTGTAACCGGACCTCGTCACGTTTTTGTGAATACATCAATAGACAGTGAATACCTTGTGTCACCACTGAGTCAGGAAACGTATCCGACTTTCACCTCTCTATTTACTTGGTCTGGTAGTAATCAAATGCATTTATCGGAATTAATTAAACAGCGTCAACAAGGAGTGTTCTGGTTTATCTCTGTTGATCAATTTTTGCAGTCAACTTAATCCCACACAATCAGCTTAGTAAACCCAGTGTACGTGATTTCATTACGAATGTGATAATGATTTGAATTTCCCTATGTAAAAGTAAAATTCGAGAGACGAATTGAAGATTGATTGTAGAATCCATTTGTCGTAAAGAAGTAAAAAATCTTTCTCCAAAAGCAAAGTTTTGTTATAACTTTATAACTTGTTATGATACTAATAGAGCTTATTTAGCTTTCTCTAAAACAGAAAATTAACTGTACACTTATATTGTTTCATTTTAAACAGAAAACGATAATTAGGAAAAACAAACTAAAATAAACGGATACAAGTTGTGCCCGATTTTTCTTTATGACGTTATTATTCAATCACTATTACCGAGAAATAAATGAAAGAGTTATTCCCCTCTTTTTGTGTAAGGATCGTTTGTGTGTTTGTATCGTTCGCCCGCTTTTAACTTGGGCAGAATCAACTTCGTTGAGAGCAAACAAAGATGACTAATTTTGCATTAGCCAACTGCTTAACACACTGATGTTTTAACATATTAGCGAGTCGTTCCATTAAGAGGATGGCAGCTATCCTACTTCAGAAGGTACTATGATATTTATACTATTAAAGTTACAATTTGACTATTTTTGACATGATAAGAGTATATCACAATACAGGCCAAATAAAGCCATATCCAATAGGTTACCTTTGCCTTTTGAGTTAATTTTAGTTCTTTAATTCAGAAAAGAAGCCATACCCTCAGGGTTTGTGTAAGGGTTTATATCAAGGTGAACACGTGATCTTTCATACGTTATTTTATTGTTTTTCATGAATGTTATTTTCTGCTGTCATTCGACATAATGTCTTTAGTTACATAATAATGCCTTAAGCTGTCACAGCGCATAGCCAGCGGGACACATGGAATCCCCCCGCTCCCACATGTGAGTCGAACTAACTCATTTTGTATACAATTTTCTATTCAACTTTTACATTAACATAGAATAATTTTATCGAACCAATTGCGTCCGTCAAATCTAAAACGTTTACATTTGAAAGTAACATCCAAATGAAATAATTACCCAGTTAATAAAAGTAATTTTCTGAAAAATTGTCACAGCAAAACCATCAATGAACCACTAAATATTCCAAATTGCTTTTACATTATAGTATTATCATTGAATAAGTATAGCACAATTTAGATTGACTAGTATATAAACTTGTATTTATATATTTGACATGTTATAAGAAATATTATTCCGTTGTCCCTACCTGTCTCTCAATCTCTCCTGCATATCATACACAGATATAGAAACAACCCTTGCAACACGTTACTATTTAATTTATAGACACAGGGAAAATTGTGTTCTTTTGTATAACAACATTTCCGGCTGCGAATGTGATGACCTCAGAGCAATGGACGGTAATTTTACTGTCGAAAATAATAATATACAAAAGTTGATAAGATCAAAACACTTTTTGATCATTGGAGGCCACGTCTAAAATTGTCAACTATTTTGAAAGCTTAACATGATGGTAAAAGGATAGGTTTCTGGGTAACTAGAGGCTTCAATATTGAGCCTGCATGATCCTATTTGCCTAAATAAATCCCGTACACAGATTTATTCTAATCATCGTGGTGATGTGTGGATAAGCAGAGACCAAATAGTAATTGATTTAATGAAAAATTGTAATTTTGCCAATGCCACTACAAATCGATACAGAAGATATTTCTTTGAATATTCCAAATTGTGCATTTTTTTAAATATCCGGCTCAATGTTGGTATATCATCTTGATACATAATTTCTTTACTTATGCGTGATGAACTAAATTACAAATAAGTGGCCTTACAATATATTTGGGAACGTTGTATTCGTAGAAACCTTTCTATGAAATAATAGCTTCGTTAAGAGCAAACTTTTGGCTTCTGGTATTAAATCAATGATGTCTTGTATATTTGTATTTCCCTTGTTGGACACGCCCTCTAATTCCCTTTATCGTCCCAACCTTTCCTAATATTTAACCTCTCGAAACTTGTTACTGGTCAAGAAATATAGTGTCTGTCTATTTATGAATTTCTCTAGACAATATTTTTTGGATGTACATACTTTTCAATGTCCAAATTGATAAAACAAAAGAAGTAACGCACGTGTTGGCGTTTTAGGCTGTATTTCTACGACATATTTCTTTTTATCCAAAATTAGCTTGCCAATCAAACATTGCAATCATCAAAGTTAAATTACATAAACAGGTTGTGTTAGTTCTGAGTATATTTATGAACTGTCAATACAATTTTTATATAAAAAAAACATTCATGAGTTATGATTTTGTAAAAAGTTACTTATATCTCAGTATGTATGTAACTTTGAAGTTGGTAATACAATGAAATAAGATAAGGCGTCATGTGCATTGTCACTAAGAACATATCGACAAGACAATAAACATGCAGTTATAAAGGGTATTTGAAAGATACTCTAGATAAAAGGGACGATAACTATTAAGTTATTAATTGTTTTTATAACATAATGAGATCCATACTGTTTGGGTACTTTCATAAATAACGATCGAATGTTTGCTAACAATATTACAAAACTGATTAAATTGACCATGTTGATCCCGTTGTTTACTATGCAAACCAATTATTTTATTGGAGACCAACTCGTAATAAAAAAGACGATATCATAACACTGTCAGAATTAGCTTGAGTTATTGAGTACTTATGGCCTAATTCGACGTGCTCTTTCATCTGTGTTATCTAAACCTAGGATACCCTATGACTTGTGGATCATTCTTCCACAATTTCTAAGCCTTAAAATACCGCAGTTATGAGTTCAATGGAAGATCTCATTCATTGCTGACAGAATAATTCTGTATCATTTATAATATATGCATTGGTAATGTAAATCAAAATTGAAGAGAAATTGCGTTCTTACTACTCTTCTCTTTGTATCAACGCTTTTCATGTCCGTTTCTCCGGCCAAGCAATCTAAGTGTGTCATCGATATGTCATATTCTGACGAAGAAGAATCGATTTCAAATTTATATTTGTTTGTGTTGGTTCTAAAGTGTATTTTGCATTTATGTAACACTTCAATATTCCTTTTTGCTATGGAGCTTGGACGAGAATCCAATGTACTCCAAATTCGGAACCCCGAACCTTGAATTCCATTAGATTTAGTCGTGTAAAGGAGCATCTTTGTCTCTAATAAAACAACGGAACTGAAAAAACGGTTACACGTATGAGAATAATACTGCAAACATAAGTTGCATAGGCAAAAACTGTTGTCGTTCTTTAGATGCAAATTCTATCAGTTTGGCATTCAAGGCAGACAAGCACTTGGGTAAGTGTACATCGTATCTTTCTTTTTATATCACACGAATAAATGATAATATAGATTGGTTTTATGAAACAATACACTCTAATGTTTAGCAGAAAGAAAACCAAGAAATGCATCACTCAATAATAAATCAAACAATCGACCACCTGCCTGTCGCGAGTTTTTAACATAACAAGAGTTTTTTTTAAAGAAAGACATCGAGAAATGAATATCTTAACTGTATTATATACGCTTATTTGACCGCCGTTTGGATGAAAGTAAAAAAAAACGCATATACAAATATTTCCCTCACCACGCTATTTTTCGTAATACAAGCATGGATACATACCACGAAACTTGTACATAAAAACGAAATAAAAAATGAAACTGAATCATACATCACTACAAAGGTTAATGTATTACTAGACACACAGCCGCCTCTTGAGGGCTGTAAACACAAACACTTGTATCCTTAGTGTCTCTTCAGTGCCTCGGTATTAATACGTCTGTCTAAGCAATCAAAATCTTCGAGTCATTGAACTTAAGAAGCTAGAAACATGAGTACTCAGATAGAGTACAAACCCGAAACCGAGTATAAAAATAATTTTAAAAAATCCTTATTTTACCGTGTTAGCATTACTTAAAAATTTAACTTTATCAAAATGTTTATTGAAAAAGATTGAGA
>JAUUEB010494024.1:0-10584 GCA_032362205.1 Clione limacina
AACTTGCACCTATTTTAGAATGGCATCATGCAGAAGAGCGAAAGCTCAAATGCAACTGGTTAGATAACAACAACAAACCCAATGCTATACAAAGGGAAGCTTCTGAGTAGTCTTGTATTAATCAAAAAAAGAAATAGCGACTCTAAGAGATGCACAATTTAAAAGTTAGACAATACATCACATGTTTTTCAGAAATTAAGAACCGGGCATAGGTTTCCCTGCCGAACCATATCATCTCTCAAAGAGACAGACACGGGCACAGGTTTCCCTGCCGAACCATATCTTCTCTACACTTTAAAAGATATGCAATATATCATATCTTTTTTTACATTAAAAATCGGACATGGGTTTCCCTGCTGAACCATATCGTCTCTCTAAGAGACGCACACTTTAAAAGGTAGGCAATATCTTATATAAGTAAGGGCCATTCCGCTGGACTTAACTTACCAATCAGAAGGAATTTTTTACTTTGAAAGACTGCTGTATAAAAACAGATGGCTGGAGGTTGAAAAATCCAGCTTCATACCAAAATATAATCTTTTCTGAGTAGAAGAAGACCAAAAACATTAAAATCTGATGTTTCATAACCGAGTTATTTAATTTGAGTACCAACAATATTATTACCTTTACACATATTTTACAAATATTTCACGAAAATATGACGCGGTAGCATATGACCTTTCAACGTCAATATTTTTCTCATTTGAATACTGACTACCATTAAGACATGTACCATTCAATCTGTCTTGTCGAGACCTTTCATTTGAGTACCAACAAATGTATGTTTGGAAGATAACTTAAAAAACATTTTAGACAACCCTATGTGACCTCCCTGTATGAAAATGACCCGTGGGAAATCAAAGCACTTTGGTGATTTCTTTATCCATAGGTACCCACCTGTTCCAAGTGAAAAAACGCCTGTACATCAAAATGGATACGGGACTCTACCCTAATACATTTTATTTGTGTTAATTGTTCATCTTTGCTGAATGATTATTTTAGTTTTTGGAGTACAATCGTTTATGCTTTTAGTTACAAATTTTGTGTAAGTCAAAAGAAAACCATTGGACTTATTTAATAGTCAGGAATGATTGTAAAACATCTTATTAAGTAATCTTGTAAAAGTAAAGATAAAGAATTTATGTTAACCCCAAAAAAAATAGGTCTGTTTCCACCAACATGGCCCAACAAAATAGGGTAGGTAGGCAACAAAATCCAACTGAATGCCCAAAAATGTCATGATTGCTGGATTCAGGGAGAACAGACAGACTGTACTTCCACTTTGTAGTGATGATCAGTTCAGAAAAGGATCTCCTAATAAAAAAAATCTAAAAAAAAAATGTTACAAAATCGAACAAATCTGGTATGGTCGGTAGGGTCGGTTGGGTTAGTGGAAACAGACCTATTTTTTGGCCTTATTCTTAAACAAGGCTCTTATAAGTATAAGACCTATTCTCAAATATGGTAATGCTGTATGGTCCCCTTATAAAAGTAAGATATCCTAATGATAGAAAACGTACAAAGACACTTCACTAAAAAGATAAATGGCATGAGAAAGTAAAGCTATGTAGAAAGACTGCATTCACTAAAGCTCCCTAGTCTAGAATTTAGTAGAATAAGAGGAGATCTTATAGAAGTTTTTAAGATTGGTAACAATATCTATGATCAAATAATCAGTAACTCTCTATTCTCCCTCAGCTCAAAGAATATAACAAGATCTAACAATTCTAAACTAATTAAAAACAGAGTTCTAACTAAACCAATACCAAATGTTTTTCTAAAACAGGGTCATTAACACTTGGAATAAACTACCAGACTACATTGTCTCTGCCAAGTCACTTAATATTTAAAAAAAAATAGAATTGAATGAATTTTTTGTGCTGTATTATAAAGGAATATGAACACATTTATTTTTTGCTTGAAACAGAATTGTTGGTTACATTGTTTTTAGCTCTCCTAAAACTCCTTATATTTCATTGATATGGTAACTACAATTTCTGATTTTTTACTTCCAGGTTTGCAGGATGAAAGTCCTACCAAGGACTATAATGTTGACTCACAAGTTGTTACTGAGATCAAGTTGTCTTCCGATGTTGGTGTAGGTGTAAAACGGAAATGCCCATCAGATACTGAGGAAGACAACAGGGAGAAAAAAAAGCTGGATGACCATAAATTCAGTAAGTGAATTGAACACCTCAGCAGATTATGATATTATAAAGGTTAGACTTCATTTCTTAGGCTTGTACCTAGTAAACAGAAAACTATTGCTCACAATAAAGCATCATAGAAAATATGAAGTCACACAAAACACTGATCTAAATTCACCAATTAATTATTAATAAACTCTAACCATGTTTAAGTCAATTGCACTGTGAAAATGAATCTTCTCATTTGTGGTCCAATATATTATCTACAGTCTACATGGTGTTAATTATTTGGGTTTTTCAAGGATGATAATTTTATCCGCGGCACCAGGAGGGCTTAACTAATTTTATGGTGTATTTCAGAGTACTTGTTAAAAGGCTATGTAGCAGATCGCCAAGGAGAACGAGAGGACATGCAGGATGCCCATGTTATCATAGATGACTTTAGACAATACAATTCAGAGGCTCATCACTCACTGTAAGTTGTGGTTTGTTTTTACATTCTGTGCTTTTTGCATTGTTACAAAATCATAGCACTTTTCTTTTGCAATTAAGTTATGCCATAGTTGCTGATATAAAAAATCAATTTTCTCTCTAATTGAAACAAAAGATTTAGTAAATGAAAACCAGTTTTGAATTAAAAAAAATTATCACTTAGGAGGGATAGAGAGTAGTATGGGGAGAACAAGATTTTTTGGGGTAAAATTTGCATAATTCTGTCATTCCATATTTTCTTTTCTTTTGCTACCTTGGAGACATGCTAGAGGCGAGGGGTGGTGCAGAGTCTAGCTCTATCACAAGAGTCAAGTGCAGATGGGAAAAGTTCAGAGACCTCCTGCCTCTGCTCAGTTCTAAGGCGGTGTCACTGAAGCTGAAAGGTGAACTATAAAAGACCTGTGTTCAAAATGTTCTCCTCTATGGCACTGAAACTTGGCCAGCAAGGACCTAAAGACAACTCCATCTCTAGCTCGAAACTCAGATCCAAGACTGGTGTTACACCAATCAAGGAACTGACGCGCCGTAGCCGTCTTTGCTGGTATGGCCATATTGCCAGGAAAGACAGAGATAACTGGTTAAGAAGAGTCCAGTCCCTTGAGACTGCTGGTAACCCTGGACCTGGCCGACCCCCAAAATCATGGGACGAGGTGGTCAAAGAAGACCTAAGGGAAACCCACCTTGACCCAAGCCTAGCGCTAAACAGAGATGCCTGGAGAACTGCCATTGCATTGCGAACAGTCTTACCCATGCAGCATGGACAAATAGACTTTAGATGATATTGATGATTGAAATAAAAATACCTCAGATTCAACTTACCTGAGCATACAGGGATTTTTAAAACTTACTGTTAGATTGTTGTTCATGTTTATAAAGGAATTGTGTGGATTCTAGCACTTTTTAGAGCAAAAATTGTTGATATCCAAAAAAAGTAATTGTTATTTGATTTCATTAAAACCGTAATTTTTTTCTTTCTCCAGTCACCGGTTGTGTGTTTATGCTGTATTTGATGGTCATGGGGGAGTGAGAGCTTCAAGGTTCGCATCTCAGCATTTGCACAATATTCTGTGTGATAAATTTCCCAAGGGTAATTCATAAACACAAAGCAGGATTTATGAAAATATGCTTAAATTGTGTATTTTATTTTGAGCCAAATAATTAACAGTAAGTGTTATTCCAATGCTTTTTAGATTTAAATGTGACTGGATTGGAGATCGGGCATATGAATATAAAAAGATAACGAATTTCTAGAACTGAAGTTAAAGAAACAAACCTGTCAATTTGTATCATAATTGTCTGTGCCAATGTTGTGCTGTCAGTGATCATCTATTATTGATTTTTTGCTGTTGTCCAATGTTGCATCTAGTACACATTTGAAACTTTTGTCATTGTGTTTCATTGCCTACTCTTGCTAATGTTTCTCAAGCTGAATAATTTATTTATGTGCAAAAAACTTTTAAATATGGAAGTGCTTCCTTGGGCAATACTGTCAAAAGCTAAACATGGCTTTATCTCTGTTGTTTATGAACCATGTTTTACAAATTTGGTCTTGAAATGACGTTTAGCGTGTACAAAATCAACAAATATTATGTCATAAGAAAGATATCGACAAGACATTTATAAATATGCAAACTTATACAAAATAGGACTTGTATTAAGCGTATGCGAGACCATAAGGCTAATAATTAAATACTGCCTAAGGAAGGCCGGCCTTAAAATATACAATATTCTAGAAGTACTTGAGCCTTCTTCAGATTTTTTATGAGTTTTTTTCTTTTGGACTTTCTTGATGAAAATGCATACTTAAACAGAGAAACATTGAGTTTGTAAAATCTAAGTCAGCCCAAACTCCTAGCCTTTTAATGAAAAAATTAGACAATGTTGATTTATTTTTTTAATCTTGCTTCACCAAGCCATTTAAATCTTTAGTAATAATAACACAACAATGAAAATTCTATAACCTTTTCATTTTACTTCTTTTATATAAACTTAGTAATGGACCATTATATAACATATAGAGTCAAACTCGTATAAACCACACACGCTTAAGCCAAATTTTTGCTCAGCCGGAACAAAAACCTGACTCCCGTTTTTTTTCCTCTCTTTATCTTTGTTAGAGAAACATGATGTACTCAACAACAAAAACACCTGGTAATGTTTAAACGGAACAAATTATGACCAAATCATAGATTTAATGCCGGCTTCGTATCCATGTCTGTAAGGCATAGATTTGGACATTTCATATGTCATACTCTCAAAGCTTGTCAACCAATTTTACTGAAAAACAGTGGTTTTGTTTAAACAGAATTCTTTTCAAAAGGAACAAAATCATGCTTCCCGAAAAATATTGTTTAAGTGAGTTTGACTGTATATGTCAGAGTAGAAATCGTACTTCAGTAGAAACGATTTTTCTCCTAGAGAAATGTTAGCTAGCATTAAAAAGTTTAAAGCAACATCATCAAGTCCACCAGGTGGCCTGGTCTTCGATTGTTGTCCTCTTTACATATTTTTTTTTATTTTTTAGAAGACTTAATTCTGTATTTGTTTGTCAGTGTTTTCCATACGTAACATATTCAGATCGGTGTGGTCATAGCATTCAATGTGATAGTTTTTTGTTGCCAAATTATTCAGATTTTGAGACATTTCATAAAATATTTATTTAAGAAAAATATTGTTTCAATAATTTTGAAATCTTTCAATATGCTTTTTCTGTAGTCTGCACACTTCATACCTCTCCTGTAATCTTTGCATGGCTTTGTTAAGATATTATAATTTCCTAAATACTTGATCAGGTTTTTTGTTTTTAAAATATTTAGAATGGTATGGTCAAAATATTCCGTTTGATAGTTTGTTTGGTTAAAATATTCTGGTTTTATGACATTTTATGGAAAAAAATGATAAACGTTTTAATAGGTATGATATTTCCTGTCTCAAAATCAGAATATTTTAACCAAACAAACTGTCAAACTGAATATTTTGACCAAAGAGCAAAGATTACAGGTAATGACGTCACGGAGAGGTGCAAAGTGTGCAGACAGTCTATTGTCTTTGCCCTGTTATAGCACCTGGTTGCGTCCATTAAAAATTTCTTGTGGTAGATTTCTTCTGAAATAAGCTTTCATATTTCAGTATAAACAATACTTATTTCATATTTTATCAAATGTCTCAAAATCAGAATAATTTGGCCAAAAAAAATATCACATTGAATTCTATGACCACAACGATCTGAATATGTTAAGTATGGAAAACATGTAAAGAGGACAACAATCGAAGACCAGACTGATGGCCTTGATGATGTTGCTTTAAACTCATAGGAGAAATACTAGCTAACATCTCTCTAGGAGAGACATTGTTTCTACTGAAGTACGATTTCTACTCTGAGGAACCTGACGTCTAACAGTCTGTAAGAGGTGAGAGTCAGAGTATAGTTGTTTGTTTGTTATATTTCCTCAATGATTTTTATCATTTTGAGGTCTCTCATCAAATGTTTTTCAATCATATGGATTTATATATATATATATATATTTGAGTACTGTCTGTATGTTTTTTCTCTGTTGTATTAAAACTATCAAACATTTTGAAAGAATAATAACCAAATGTTATTACCAATCATGTTGTAAATGTTATTATCTGGAACATCGTTTTCATTGGAGTTTCCATTATCAAGCTACTTATTTGGGATTTTAAAAATTGGACTCGCTCTCTCTTTGTTTGCTTTAGCTTGAACGAGTCAATTCTTATTTTTGACTGAATTTTGAACACACTGCTTTAACACACTCATGGTTTGTTTAAATACTTAGGTTCTTCCTTTGCCCAGAGAGTGGCAACAATCTGTCTAGAGGGTGGCAACAATCTGTGTTCAGAAATTACTTTTATTTAGGCTGTAAGAGTGCTACAAATAGGAAAGAAGTTTAAATTTTGTGCGGGTGGCGCCCTTTGTCGGCTTATCTTCCTTTGATTTTCAAGGTATCTGTATGTGCAACCCACACAAATGAACTTTCCATTACAAATTTAAAATTTCAGTGAAGCAATTTATTCTTGTGAATGGCACTGATCACTTCCTTGATTTGTATGATGTGTAACATGACTTGAAGTAATATTACTTTATTCTGTGTTCATTTGTCTCCAGGAGATGTATCACAAGTTGAGAAAGAAATAAAAAGGGTTCTCATTGATGTTTTCAAGAAAACAGATGAAGATTTTCTAAAAGAAGCAAGAAAAAAGTAATCAGATTTACATTTTTGTTCAAATTGGGGAAAACAATTCATCATATCTTGTAATTATTTTAATAAGTCGTTTATTTATGAATTGTCTTACAATTCCAAAAGTAATTGACAATTATTTATTTCTATTCTGCAAAGAGATGTTCTGATTTTACAGGGTTATTTTTCATTAACTAATGGTTGCAAAGTAACAACACTGGTTGAGAGAACTGATTAAATTTAAATACTGCTCTCTTTTCCTTGTTTTGTTTTTTACTCAAAAACTTGGGAATAGGAATAACAAATAAGGAGGGAGTTTTCTTTTTAAAGTGCTTTATTTTTTCACTTGCCACCACCATGACTTAATCTATAAAAATTTAGCAACAAGAAACTAATTCTACTTCATAATAGAGCCTTAAATCATTAAATTTGTGGGCACTCTGCAGCCTCCAGGAGCACTTTTTGTTTTAGCAATTGAAAGCCCTTGGTCATGGAAGTAAGATAGGTATGACTTGTGACATACCACATACCTTTTAACAGCTACAATAAATGTAATGCAATCCTATCAGAGGGAGAAATGTCTGATTTCCTGAAGTTCAAATTTTGTTGAGCCTCACCAACTTGAAACTCTTTTTTTTCTCTTACAGAATTATCCTTTGATTCATCGATTCATCAGATATTTAATCTGTGTAATTCAATACTTAAATTAATGAACACTCTCGTTTGTATGAAGAGTTAATTAAGATTTGATGGTTTTAACTGTTCAGCTACTCCTTTAATATTAGAAATGAAAACAACAGAATCAATTTTTCTTGTTTCATTTTAGCAAACCATCATGGAAGGATGGAACTACAGCAGTTTTGATACTTGGAATTAACGATACACTCTACATAGCCAATCTTGGCGACAGTAAGGTTAGTTTGTTGTTTTTACTTTGGCCAATGATGAAATTAGTGAAACAATATACAGTCAGTTCTCAAATATCCAACACTCAATATCCAAATTTCCTCGCTTATCCAAGCACAAGGAATGGAAACCAATTTTTTTTCTTATCAAATTGTCTGAGATGTAGCGTTTCCAAATTTGACAGGTCTTTTGCGCAATAAATAGTGAGAAAATAGAGAGAAAAGATTCAAAATTCTGACTTTGAAAAAGGACTGAATCAAATCCATGCGGTTACGCCATTGATGAATCTCGTCACTGATTCACCTGTAATCACATTGTTGTCATAAATCTCCTGACCAGCTACTAATATTGACCTGCATTTGGGGTCAATTAAGGGGATTGAAATTGTTTTCATCTGGACCAGATCATCCAGGTAAAATGTCAGATTTGATGATCCAACAATCTCACTTTACCTACAAAATCACAGGAAACAGCACATGTCGGATATTTGAGAACTTACTGTACAGTAAAAATGAACAACTACAGATATGGATTGAGCAATTATCAAAGATATTTTGTGCTAGTTAACCAGCTTACCATAATAAAAACCAAGCCCAGTGACAATGAAGTAGAGGGCAGCACTGAGGAATACACGCAGGGATAAAAAACAACAACGACAAAATAGGCTCTTCACATGATTGTAGAAATGATACATGTATGCTGCCTATCTCGGCTTGCTTGTTACGGGGTATCCATCTCTCATATAACCTACTTGTTTTTAGGGTAAAACAATTACAAACAAACATCTTAAGTAAAACCATCTGTTAGTTTTGATGAAATGTAATTACCTTTAAGTATTGACATCAGTATTTTATAACGAACTTTGAACTTGATGTCAATAAAAAAAAAAGGGTGCAGTAAATTTCTTTTCAGCAAAGTGAAAAATACTAGAAAAGTGACCATAATCACTTCATTAGTTAGCACATAAGAAGTACACTATATATAAGATATATGTTAATTTGTTTTGCTTTGATCATTGATTGTTTAAAAAAAATGTCTGTTCCATCTTGAAGGCTGTACTCTGTCGCTACAAGGAGAGTGAGGATAAACATGTGAGTATCCCATTGACTGTGGACCATAGCCCCTCTCTGTATGAGGAGAGAATGAGGATTCAAAAAGCTGGAGGATTTGTAAGGTAATACAGTCGTAAAGTAATAAAGTTGTAAAATAATACAGTTTTAAGGTAATACAGTTAAGTTAGTACACACAAGTGCCTGATTATTAGCAACAATGAAGGCAAAACAATTCACTTGACTGTGAAATGTGTATCAATCAAAAATTCCTCCTTTGTCATTTTGTGTAAGAGTCCGATCTGTACATTTAACCACTTACTACTATTCAGTAAAATGTGGACAAAAACTGTAAGGCAATTAATTCCAATTTTCTCACAACTTATAGAGCTGAAAATGAGTCCCTACCTGATAAGGGTTAAAACTAATTATAACAGGCAGTTGATAAATTTTCACTGATGGGTATGTTAAGTTATTGTAGATTGTAAAGTGCATTAATTGAGCTCTGGCTTGGAATTGTGCTATATTAATCCCATATGTCATCATTATTTTAAACATTAAAAATCATGATTAGAAAATGTGCTGACAATAATTTTTACATTACATACTTTTACTATGGTAAACAATTATTGATTGAAGGGATGGGCGAGTGATGGGACAGCTGGAAGTAGCAAGATCTATTGGAGATGGGCCTTACAAGAATCATGGTGTCACTTGTGTGCCTGACATTAAACGTTGTCAGCTTACAGACAATGACAGGTTTGTTACAGACAATGACAGGTTTGTTACAGACAATGACAGGTTTGTTACAGACAATGACAGGTTTGATACAGACAATGAAAGGTTTGTTCCGACTCAACAACAGGATAAAAACATACATTATAGTTAGGTTTGACAGGAGAAAGAATATTGTTGTCTATTAGTTATGCATGTCTATGTGTATAAAACATAGTAAAAGCTCTTTACATTTGTTAACAATAAAAAGTTCCTAAGATGCCTTTTTTATATAAATAATTTCTTCTTCTCTTCTTTTTTTTGTTTGCTCTTGAACAGAGTGAAATCTTACCTTTGACAGAATTTTGCGTTAGAGTTCTGCTTTTTACACACTCATGTTTTGCGTTAACACTTTGGTGCTTCTCATAGGGTGGCCGCTATCTATCTACAGAAACATAATAATTTTAAAGATTTTGGAGGGATTAGAAAAAAAGGAATTGTAGTTGCTTCAGGGCAACATCTTCGCATGCAAGTTCAAATTTTACAGTGCCGCATGTTTGCAATTTTTTTCTGATTAGGGTATAATTATTGTGCACAGTGTATATGTGTCATCATTATAGTTGATTGCTTTAGTTTTGGTTCACTTTTATTTAATTATTGAAAATACAATCATGTAATGTTTCAGATTTATCATTATTGCCTGTGATGGGCTTTGGAATATGTACACAGCTGAAGAAAGTATTCAAGACACTTTAAGAATCATACAGGTGACATTCATATCATGTTTAATCCTTTCTTTTCATTTTTAAAACATCTTTATTTTCTATTAAAAAGTATTTCATGACGAAAGATAGGAGATTAGTTAATGTCAACCATTTAAGCAAGTAAACACAAGGTTGTTGAAAAGGTCATATAAAAACGTATCATAAAGGATTTCATGAAGCTACGTACATTTTTTATCCATCATCCATTTTTCTTTTTAGTTTAGTCCACTTTCAGAATATCTCCTTGTGTTTTGATTGTATGTTTTTGAACAAAATTATAGGAAAATTCAGTTTTCCTCTGTGTTTTGTT
>JAUUEB010494035.1:0-10583 GCA_032362205.1 Clione limacina
TTATTAGTAGTTCATTCATTGATATATTTATTAGTAGTTCATTCATTGATATATTTATTAGTAGTTCATTCATTGATTTATTTATTAGTAGTTCATTCATTGATATATTTATTAGTAGTAGTTATCGCTATGTTCGTTGGTAAATTGGAGACGGAGTTGTTTGAAAACTGCATGATATTTATTGGAACGCGCCACAGCAAAAATACGACACAAAAATTCATACTAATTTTATAAGTTGTCTAAAAAGCTAAGCTAGTGCCCTTTTGGGTTCTCTACGCACCTCGGGACAACTAAAAAAAAAAATTGGTACAGAAAAAAATAATTGGTACAAACACAAGTTTTGTAAAACAAATTCCTTAATAGGAAAATATACAAAAAGGGCATTAGACTTTGACAGCGAATACATTTGAAGTATTTCTAAGTTATATCGTCTATTAACATGTCTTTTTGATAAAGATCAAACCACCTGGAGGATACAATGTTGTTTCATCATTAAATCAAGTCAATTGATCGAGGTGGTTGGATCTAAGTTATACATCACAGCAAAGCATGACTATCTACTTTGACTCAATATATTAAGTTTTTTCCCCAGAGAAACGTGATAAACTATTGAATGTTTCCGTTGACCTTGATGGTGTCCTAAAAATAGCGTTATAAACACTTGTTATACATTATAGGATAACTGAATTATTTCTAAAAAAAACACCATTCTAAGCTTAGCTTTGATTTGCAATAATTACGTGTTTTGGTTTGATATATCACGTGGCAGCTCACATTTGACCTTCTTTAAAACTATTTCTGAGGACATTTACCACGATAGTTGCTATTCTTATCTTTTTGTTGTGTAATGAATAAGTTTCGTCGAATAAAATTCATCTAAGCAGTGTGTCTAATAAAAATATAATATTCGTAATGTAGATCACCGAGGATAATTGATTCGTCCAAAAATTTTAACAAGGCGTATATTATTGTTTAATCATTAAATCGAGCAAATTGAGCCATTTGTGCTATTTTCTACATTCATGACAAAATATATCATCGTTCAAAGATGCGCGCATGTTATTAACCCAGAAAAGATGATTACATCAGTTGAAATTTGCTATCTAATAATATAACAATCGTCGATAAACTGGTGTCAGTCACGATTTCATGTTTTGGTGTTCACATTATTAAACTTAATCGGATAGACGGAAATTGTGTCTTCATCATTTTAGCACAACGTAATGCAAATCAGGAGAACCCACTCCCCCCTATTAATAGATTTTGAATTTTGAGATTTTTAGAAAACAAACACTTCTGCAGACTCAAAACACTGTATAAAATTCAGAAACCCATTGTTACATACGATCGGAGTCTTAAATATCCGTTTTTCTCTCAAAGAGCTTTGTAAATGCAAAAAAAACTAGGAAAAATTGTATTTGCTTCGGCTATAAATAGAACATTAATCGATATGTCGACTTTAATTGATTTGCTTATTGCTATAAATACATGCATTATTTCTACAAATAGAAAAAAAAGTATTCGCATCATTTCTTAGTTGATAATAAGTATCGAATACACCATTTTTGTTTCTATATAAACATTGGTATTGTACTTGTAAATGTAATCGTTCTTTTGACGATAGGGGTAGTGGGTTGTCCTTATTTGCCAAAGGAATTCATCATGAATGCGGTGTCTTACCTACTTTCGATTTGAAAGTTTTGCGCCAGTTTACGTTTTAGTGCTCACTCACACTATTTAACTTATGGAAATTCCATTGTAGACCAGCACTTCATTGATTTATAAATAAACGCTTAAAGTCTTTTTTGTTCGGCACTCACACTTCTATCTAATCTGTTTATATAATTCAAGCAGTTTTTTTCGTAAATTTATTGGCTGTGTTGAGAAAATTATAATATATTGCTTAAGCTATTAAAGCAGGTAT
Source organism: Clione limacina (assembly GCA_032362205.1). Taxonomy (NCBI): domain Eukaryota; kingdom Metazoa; phylum Mollusca; class Gastropoda; order Pteropoda; family Clionidae; genus Clione; species Clione limacina. Next base: position 1,925 of record JAUUEB010494035.1, read on the forward strand.
TTGCTCAGATAACGAGGCCGCTGAGAGCAATGAAATGTCAGAAAGACTTTATTCCCCCTTTTTAACGATACGAATGTGAAAACAATTCAGGACATACCAGTAGACACTAGGACTTTTGGTTAAAAAGATGAGCACCCCAACTCCCCCCCCCCTCTATACTCGTCCGTTATTTTCCCTGTTGTGCCGTAGGTCAAAAGGTGGTGATTTTTTTTTACAGAGATCACTCAAACTTGTGTTTTGTTTTCTGTTTTTGATAGAACATTTCTATTTCAAAATCAAAATGAATAAATTTATTTGTTGACTGAATAACGAATAAGAGGGCGCGTAGTGACCCAAACCACACATTGAGCGAACGTGGCGAGCTGATATTCTACTTTAATAAATTGTTGTGATTTATTTTAGCATTATATAATAAAGTGTTAACTAGTTACTTGACATTTTATAATAAAATGTTAACTAGTTACTTAACATTATATAATAAAGTGTTAACTAGTTACTTGACATTATATAATAAAGTGTTAACTAGTTAATTGACATTATATAATAAAGTGTTAACTAGTTACTTGACATTATATAATAAAGTGTGAACTAGTTACCTGACTTTATATAATAAAGTGTTAACTAGTTAATTATCAGCCTTTTGATTTGTTAACATAATTAATGTAAAAGTCATTTTAAAAATGAAGTCTTTCTTCCTTCGTTAACAAGTTTCTGTTAAGTTGAAATACTTTATATTCGGCACAAGTTTGCAGATGAACCTATATAAAAGGAAATATCTTTTGTCTTAATTTGTATTTTTACCATGTTCTATTGTATAATGTGACGTGAATTTATATTGATTTCACTCGGTACACTTCTAATTTTAGCATGGCTAATCTAATTTTAGCATGGCTAATCTAATTTTAGCATGGCTAATCTAATTTTAGCATGGTTTATCAGTTTCCATCAATCAAGGACCACGTGTCTGTCTGACAAAGAATTTAAAACTCTAACAACTAACCAAAACTAGTAACATCATCAGATGTGGAAAATGGACAAAGTCATTTTCACTGTTGTCTTCAAAAAACAGTATTTTTTAATTAAAAATATATAACAAATCAAAAAGCCAATCACAGCTTTTGAAACCGTGCCACTTAATTCTTCATCACAAATCTGTCACAATTCACGAGTCGTCGGCTTGCAACCAGGACTGAGGAAACAACCCGCCTTTCCGCCAAATGCGGGTAAAATTCGGCCCTGGCGGGTAAAATCCAAAAGCTGTCCGCCAGATTGGCGGGTGAAAAAAATGCCCTCCTCAATATTAAGTCTCGTCCCCCAATGTCACAAGCTGTTGGGATTCATCCCCCATCGGGTACTAAACTTGCTTTAAAATGCACCATTTAGCTTCTATATTTCAATTTTTTATTCACCTCGCTACGCTCGGTTTGTTAAATAATCCCCTTACCAAAAGTTCTTTGCCACACCTATGATGAAAGAATGAAATTGACAAAGAAAATAAACACTGTATGAGTCAATTTACTGTCATATATGTTGGGGATAAAATCATGCGGATGTCCATCACCACCACTACCCCCTCCCCCCTTATCGAGTACCATAATTGCTTTAAAACGCACCGTTTAGCTTCCATTTTTCTAAGCTTTCGCTCGGCTTATTACATAATCTCCCCGAACAAAAATTCCTTACTTCACCCCTGATGAACGAATCACATTACCAAAGAAAGTGACCACTGTACGAGTCAATTTACTCTCATAAATTTTGGGGATAAAAATCATGCGGAAGTCCATCCCCCTTCATCGGGTACCAAAATTGCTCTAAAATGCACCATTTAGCTTTGATATTTCAATTGTGTTTCCCTCGCTGCGCTCGGCACGTTACATAATACACCCAAACAAAAGTCCTTTGCTACACAATTGATGAACGGATCAAATTGCCAAATAAAGTGACCACTGCGCGAGTCAATTTACTCTCATATGTTTTGTGGATAAAAGCATGCGGATCTCCACACTTGTCTGACCACCCCCAAATGCAACCTGGGTACGGGCCTGAGAGAAGGACAAAAGGAAGAAAAGTTTAAGAAAACGATAAGTAGATCATTCCTGACATACATTATGTTAATCTGTGACATCTGTTTTGTGTTTTCGTATTGATAGTTTTTTTTTAATATGTATGTTATTTAATATAACTATTCTTAGTAGTTTAACGTGCAGCGTTACCTTAGTTAAGTGCGTAGCCAGAGGGACATGGGGGAAAGTCCCCTCATTTGATATCCAAAATGCACTAATATTGCACCATTTTTTACCAATCTCATTCGCGGCCATTACTTTGATAATACGCTCTTGAATGCTCTAAATTTGCATCATTTTAAACCAATTTCCCAAATTTCGGGCGCTTCACGGCCATTGGTTTGAAAATGTCCAATGTTGATCCCCCATATCAAATCCTGGCTACGCACCTGACCTTCGTCGCCGTTTAAGATTCCAGGCGCGTAGTCAGGATTTTGAAATGGGTGGACAACCTTGGATATTATCAAAGCAATGGCCGCAAAGCGGGTGAATTTTTTTACATTGGTGTAAAATGATGCAAATTTAGAGAAATTAAGTGCATATTAGCGAAGAAATTTTTGAGATTAGTTAAAAATAGTGCAAATTTAGAGCATTTTGGATCTAAAATGGAGGGGGACATTCCCCCATGTCCCCCCTGGCTACGCGCCTGCATTCAATATACACAGCGCTATAAGAAATAAAATCGTCAAAATAAGTTGTCACTGGCGAACAAAAACTGAGTGCGATATGTCTTAGTTCGCTTCGAAAGGGTTTAATTTTTTGTGTTAGAAAACGCTTTTTAGTTGATATTGGGGTAGGTATTCGGGATTATTATCATTAAAGGGAAAACTGTGTCGTAATTCATGATGGCGAATAACCAATATTTTTAGCGGATAGTGTTATTTGAGGATACCGGTGGACCAATCAAGATGGCGGATACTGTAAAACTTTTTTTCGCGAGGACTTTTTTTTCGCGAAAGTCCAAAAATAGTTTTCACGATAGGATTTAATTTTCGCGGATGCTGATAAGTATGTTCCTCAAATCATTATCAATATAACACTAGTAACTACTTTGCAAGGATCTAATTTTCGCGAAGCAGGTGTCCAGTCGCGAAATTCGCGAAGATTAAAACCTCGTGAAAAAAGTGCTTTTACAGTAACAACTTTCTTAGCTATACCAGAGAGCAACTATATCCAAGCTGCCTTAATCCATCACTCTCCATTTTTAGTCAGTATACTGATGTCCGAGTAGTTCTTAACGTTACATCCTCTATGTGACAGAGCGTAAAATTGTCTGCGTAGCACCGTCGCCGATAAAACCTACCATGTGTTGATGAAGATGTTTAACACCTATCAAAATAGAAATAGATCAATCACTTTTGTGTGGAATTAAGTTAAGATACAGTCAAAACCTGAGTAAACGACCACCTGCCTATACCGGCCGGTTAGATGCAATCCTCTCATAACTTTTTCCTATTTAAAAATTATGTCTAAAACGGCCTCCTGTATAAAATGGACACTTTCAGTAGATTTGAAGGGTGGCCGGTTTAGCCAGGTACGTCTACATTTGCAATTATGTCGTATGATCTTAGGGAACAAAGTTCTATGTTGGACTTCATCGAGAATCAACATCCCTACCCATATGGTTATTACCAAAGCACCCCATTACCTCCTCAAAATTAAGAAAAAAAATAAGAAAACAGGACTCGATGACATAAGATTCAAATAAAAAATATGTGCTTACAATAAAATATTTTCGTTCCAATTCTGCCTTAAGGGATGTCTAGTTTGTCCTTTCTTTTCCTTTCTTTTCCTTTCCTTTCCTTACCTTAAATAATGAGTCTAATGTAGAAAGCAATGAAGTGTTTGCACGTGTAGAGGGACATAGGATTTCATCAAATAATCCCGTTTAAAGAAAACGGGCATAAGATGGCAGAAAATACAAATAAAGTCTGTAAAATAAAAGAATTTCGTTCAAATTCTGCTGAGTTATTGGGGGACATAGGATTTCATCAAATAATCTCAGCTAAGATGAAAGAAATGGCTTTAAAATTCAAAATAATGAGAATTACATAAAAACTTGAAATTTCAAGTCGTCGTACGTGATGGAACACAAAAAATGTGAAAATCGACATAAAAAATGTGAAAATCGTCCTGAGTGGCCGAACTCTGACGAACTCGAAGTGTAAATGAGAAAGCTGAAGGGCAGAAACAACAATTGATTGGATGTTTTGCAGGAATAGATTAGTGAGCAAAGAACTTAGCCGTGCATGATTTAGACTCCACGAAGTTCTAAAGTGCGTGATTTACAATCCTAAAATGATTTACAATCCACAAAGTTCTTTTGATTTAGAGAGTTCTTCTGAACTTTGACCTTATTGTTAAATGCTGACGTAAGAAAATATAGGTCATCGACCGTGATCTGTATGAACGAGGCTATTCTTGGAGTCTGATTGGCTGTGGTTTTTTGTGACGTTTGACTCTTGTTATGATGGCACGCGCTCCAATTTGCATAAACGGAAATACCACGAGCGCATTTATAGTGAAAGGTTAGGGAAAATTGCATTTTTTTTAAAGCCACGTGGCATGTAGTAACGACATGCAGTAACGTCTGCTTCATGAATAAGTTATCATGGTGATCAGGAAGTGACGTAACGCTACGCGCGCATGCGCATGGATAATAATCTCAAGTGACTTCTTCACTCAAAGTATTATCAATAATCTCGAAGATGAACATTGTTAAAGATGAGACTCCGATTATTTGTCGGATTTCTGTCTTTTGGATTGAATTGATTAATTATTATCATCTGGTTTGAGATAGACGTGGTGGCTGATTTACAAGCGCGTAGCCAGGATTTTAATTAGGGGATGGGGGACATTTTGAGATTAGTTATGAATTGTGCAAATTAAGAACATTTTGGATCTCAAATGGGACGGAGGGGCATCCACTCATGAGGGGTTAGGGAACCATATTTGAAATTTGACTTTGATATCCGTCCTTGAAATGGAGGACGATAAGTTTGTGTAATATTTTGAAAAATAGTATAAACTTGTGCATATTTAGAGTATTTTTGACTCAAATGGGGGGCCCCATGTCCCATTGGCTACGGGCCTGTGACCATCGATCAAATTCCCGAAAGTACAATAGGCCGGAAACTGACTTTATAGTTATGGATAATTTTATTGAGCGAATGAACAAAGCTTGAGTTTTGAATAACAGTGATTTAAATCTCCACCGCCCATACATATCACAGTTGCCACAAGATACCTTGATGGTTGAGAATCGAAGGAAAAGTAGCGAAAAAAGCAAATTAAAAAAATCGCACATACTAAGTGGCACTTAAGAAGTCTGATTAATACATTCTTGAGATAGATAGTGACCGCTGTTTGGTTGAAGATAATAACTTAAGTGCCAAACAAACAAAAAATACTCATGGTTTATAAGTTACTGGACATCTGTAAGAAAAAATTAACCGCTATATTTAATAGCTTTATGTGGTTTCTATCACTCGATTAGCTAGCATTTTGAAAAGGGAGGACTTCTTGGTTTGTTAAGACAATTTGAAAATATGTTATAAATGGTGCAAATCTGAAGCGTTTTTTAAATCTTAAATGGGATGGGGATTCCTCCATACCCCCTCGCTACTCACCTGCTTCTAATAATGGCCACACTTTGCACAGAATATGTAAATCCTTATGAAGTTTTTAACAGCTATAACGTCCCTAGTGACACATAGTATATTTAAGTACCGTCACTGATAATTATGTAAGGTTTGGCACTCTTAAATCTCATCTAACCGAGTCACAGTTTAAAAATACCGACCAGTATTAGCACTAATCTTCACCTCCAGGTGATACAGCGACTAAATTTGAATATCTTATCATCCTTCATATTTATATAAGGAAAAACTCAAACAAATTCTTTTATTTTCCCCATTATTTCTAGAATTCGTAGTTTGTTGAAAAACCATTTTTTTTTGTTTCAGGAGATGAGATATGTTATAAGATTGATTGGCTTGATTTCAACATTATCAGGGTGGAAACTGAGATGTAACGCAAGATGGCTGATATTTCAATATTTTTATTTTTTTCGAGTCAAATCCATCGCATCAGAATGCAAAACATATCTTAATGGGTATTTTAAGGCGAGGGATCCGCTTTATGTGTTCATTTTTGGGATATATTGTCAAACTTTGACAACATTTGATATTTGCAAATCAAGAATTTTGTTAATAAAAAATCACAAAAAATGATTTTCTGATCAGTTTTTAAATCAAATTACTGTTTTGATTGTCAGAGATTTATCTTTGTAGCTTTAAAATTAATATAGTCCAACAGCGACGTTTGACAAAATCAGGCGCATAGTTAGGGTGGCATGGGTGAATGTCCCCCTCACTTTATGTCCATACTCTAGGTTCGAACCATTTTCAACCCATTTTAAAATTTATTGGACACAATATAAATCTGAACCCCAATTTTCAAAATGCCGCCAACGCAGTTTTTGTGTCCTTTAATAGCCATTTAAAAAAGATGATGTAACTTTTTTATCAAATCAAATTTATGATAAGCTCAAATTAATAACATAGTTTGAAGATGTCAATTTTCCAGATCATTCAAATTGATATATTACATTCGCTTTTATTTGTAAACAAATATATTATTCTCCTTATACTTCACACCAAATACTTCACTCCAAATACTTCACACCATATACTTCATATAATCGTCTATTTTCAACATACCTTACTTGTAGGTATTTCATCAAATATTGATTCACCTACAAGTCAGCAAGTGCAATAAGAAAAGTGCTTTTACAGCATTGACATTTTGTAAACAAACTCCGACGTTTTAAGAATGTTTCATATAATATGAAACATTCAATGTGTTATGGATTCAGCCTATTTAAATTAAGGAAAAACCTGAAATAAAATCAATTTCACTCAAGCAAACTTTGCTGCACAGTGAACTAACTTTGAAGAATGTAATATCGTACGCATGTCACTTCTTTGTTTTTTATTCAATAACAGCTTGTGTCCTATTATGGTCTTGTTTTAGAAAAACAAATACCGACACGAAACTAGAAGTACTAACCCAATAAGATAGAAAAGAAGAAACAACTTATAACCCATCAGTCACCGCACATTTTTCCCCCGTGATCTCTCAGCTATTATTTTTGAAACTGTATTTTTTCATTGCATATCGGTTGCTGTACTCTTAGAAGGGAGAAAGATGTACAATGAAAAGTGAAGACAAAATGAAGGATATAAAATTAAGTAGAGAACTGTGTATTAACTTCTTCTTAAGACCAGTACCAACAATCATTGTAGAATCTTTGTTAAAACCCAGAGGTGGTCTAAAATATCTTGTTTTGTCTCAAAGCATTGCAGTTGCCATATCCTTGTGTCCAGACATAATCGAATGAAGTTGCAACATGACAGGGTGGAAATCCCTACAGTGACGGGAAGCTATATGTGCACACCAGACCTGTCATGGTGCATCATATCGTCTGATTAAACCAGACCCTAGATTTAGGGATTTTCACCTACATCATCAAAAAGTACTAACAATTTCAAATATATTATTGTGTAATATCCATATGCTAGGACAAATAATCTAGAAGATATAGAACAAATACTCATATTCATTTCTTGGCGTTTGGCAATCAAAAATTATTTTTATTTCTATTCATTTTCTTAAGTAGGTTATTGAACATTTTAAGTATTTAATAAACGCTAATCATGCATTCAGCATTTCTGTAAGATTAAGAAAATAATCTCAACAGGAAACAGATACACTAACAAACAGGTAATCACATATTATGAAAAAGCACTCATTGAAACAAATTTAGCCTGTGCTATGGATCGTTCTATTGAATATGTTTGTGATTTTTAAATGTTACCAATAACCTCAAAATGCAAATATTTTATAAGGCAAGTCAATTGTGAAAAGACGTCGAAGCTCATACATAATGCCCTTAATGTGTACATTGGGCTTTCTACTATCCGGTCTAATAATGAATATAATATCAAGATGGCCGCCCTAGTTACCCTTATACATCAACAACAAAAGATTAGAGGCAGTTGCCGTCTGTCATTGAATCAATTATTCAAATCTAATTAAGTCGGTTCAAAGTCAGAATAGCCGACTATCTCCAGCCAGGGCCGCCGAGTGGTTTCGTGGGCCCCGGGGCAAATTTGACGTCTGGGCCCCCTACCCGCAGTTTTAAATTACCTAACCCTACCTTACCCTACCCCTAAATACAAATTACCCCGTTTTCCTTAAGAAACAAAAGGCCTTTCAATTAGAACTGTTCCCATATTATCTCTTACTTTTTTGTCTCATTTTGAACCCCCACCACCACTTCCCTTGTCATAATTTGTGCATATTTTTTAATCTTTAAAAGTCATCCCCTTCATCATAAGTGACCTCCCTTCCTCAAACCGATGACATGATATGTGAATATTTCCTCAAAATTTTCTGATGAACACAGCGGAGTTTTGGTACCAGTTAAGAGAGATGGGCAGAAGTATGATGAATGTTTACCAAGCATACATATACATATATATGATAGACACCATGGTTATTTTCAAGTGTCGATTGCTTAGGTATTAGGCCAA
>JAUUEB010494057.1:0-18665 GCA_032362205.1 Clione limacina
TATGAAGTTGTTAATGATAGTTTTTTATGTGTTTTCTTCATACGACTCAATTCAAATGCTTTTTGTTTTGTATTTTATGCAAATAGCTAAAAGTCATTTACAATCGATCCTTTGTTTTAAACTTCGAAGTCAAGTCGCTCGGACCAAAATCACAGCACTACTGGTAACATCAGATTGTAAAGCACATAGAAGCTAGAAGATGGTCTTGAAAGCCTAATAAAATGCTCTCAAATATTTTGTCTTATTTAAATACATATTTGTATGTTGTGTGTCTACCTGAGTGTACATATGTAGGTGTGTATGTCAATCTGAGTACTCAGTCGAACTTGACGGAAACAAAAAGGAGACGTTAGTAAATGAAACTTTTCAGTAGGTTTCACTTTCCGGTAAAAGAAAAAAATATAATTTTGATCGTCAGATTGATAACCGAAAAATTATGAGAATTTTATGAAATTGCCGGAAGAATTTACACATCTGAAAGAGATCATCTCAAAGATTAATCGATGTAGAAGGGAGGTTATCATCTATCATAGTGAATATCAAAAACAAAATTATGAGCTCAGCAAAACATCTTCAATCAACACTAAAAAAGCTTTTCTTTAACAAAGTTTCCCTTAGTAATAAAATTACTAACAATAACAATAGTAATCCTTTGTTTGGTTGTAAATATCTGTTCATAATCAGCTGAACCACTTGAAAATGCTATAAAACATTATTTGATCTATAAACAACCAACAAATTCTAAAAGCACTGAAACACCATCATTACCAGTAAAATGGGGTTCTACTATACCAACCTAGAATTTACCCTTTTATAGCCTATAGGATATGTTTGAAAGCCAAGTAAATCTAAAAGCAGAGACTTTGCTCGGGTGTTACATGGACTTAAATTAATAAGACTGAAAGAAAAGATGATGAAACTTACGGTGCTACTTGGCTCCGGAACAGGTAATGATGTTGAGTATGATGAGGTCGTCAATCCAGCCTTGCGCAAACTAGAAGCACTGCTCCCCATCTGTTTAGACTTAGGGAACGGAGACTTTTTAGTCACTTTTGATAGGTTTTTAGTGGACTTCTTCACTACAACTGTTGCATCAAAATTTAGAAAGTCGTCAAAAGACATGGCATTTTCATCTGGACCAGGGGAATCTACTTCAGGTTCTGGAGAGTCTGGAATCTCATTACCTAAATCATTTGACGTAACTGTAATAGATTGGTGACTACTTTTTTGTGAATCTTTGTGACATGATTTCTCACTACTGTTTGAGCCTCCAGATTTGGTCTTTTCATGACCATGAGATTTTAGTTTATCCTCCGAGGACTTTTTTGAAGACTGGCTACTGCTAGACTTTGATGCACTACTGGACTTTGATGAGGATACTGACTTATGAGGTCTGGGTACAGGAGAACTGGACTCAGGTTTGATAAGGACAGCATCAGAGAAGAAATCTTGTTCAAAACTATCCTTAGGTGTCTCAGTAACCTTTTTCTCTTTCTTGCTCTTTGATGACGATGAAGATGAGTGCGATGAAGATTTGTGATTTGAACTACTTTTACGCTGTGAGGTAGAAGAGCTAGAAGAATCTTTTTTTGATTCTTTAGAGTGAGAAGATTTTTGGTGATCTCCACTGGAACTCATTGAATTCAGTTTGTCACCTTTACTTCTATCACTGGAGGAGCTGGACTTATGCCTGTCTTTTGATGATGAAGATGACCCTGAAAGTTTATCGGTTTTTTGTTGAGAAGAAGAACGGACTTCATCTCTAGTGAGTGTGGTAGATGTGACAGAAGATATCAGCTCATGGGAAGAGATGTCATCCCTCTTCTTAGAAGCATCTGATGTTCTATCCTTGTGGTTTGATTGATCTGCTTTCTCTCTTAATGAAGAGGAAGACCTGTGGCCCTCCTTGTCTTTCTCTCTTGATGAAGAGGAAGACCTGTGGCTCTCTTTGTCTTTCTCCCTTGATGAGGAGGTAGACCTGTGGCTCTCCTTGTTTTTGGAACCAGATGATGAGCTTGATTGGCCAGACTTTTCCCTGTGGGACGAAGAATGATTGCTATGCGAACCTGACTCTTTCTCTTTAGATATTTTTGAGGAACTCTTAGAATCCGAGGAAGGCAAAGCTGACTTCTCAGTAGCTTTTGAGGAGGAATGTCTGTGATGTTTATCATATGAAGGGGAGGAACAGTTATTATCTTCCTCCTCAGAGCTTTCAGAAGATGCAGCAGAGGAAGCATCACTGCTGGCTTTTAAAGCTGGAAAAGATATAGGTGAGGGTTTTTCATATGACTTTTCACGTTTGATGTGATAGTTTGTTGGAGAATACGGCTCAACTTCATTTTCAGAGTTTGCAAGTTTTTCAATCCCAGGGTGAGCTAGTGAACGAGTCGGACTCTTTGGCTCACCTTTGACCTTTACTTCTGAGGGGATGTACTCAGGAGAATCTTGCCGATATGTACACTCATACTCCTCTTCTAAACAGATCTTTTCTTTTTTCACTTTAACAGAATGGAAATTAGAAGAAGATTCAACTTCTTTAGTCTCACCCGAATATATTTCTTTACTTTTTGATGACACATGTTTGGTTGAAGAAGATGAAGAAGAATACTTTGATGATGAGTGTGATGACTTAGACTTGGAAGAAGAAGAATGTTTACTCAACGAAGAATGTCTATTGGATGATGATTTTTCCTTGTGTGTAGAAGACGATGATGTTTTATGAGAGCCAGGTTTTGAAGATGACAAGTTTGAAGATATATCAGATCCTTTGCTTTTTCCCCCAGAGATCTTGCTAGGGGTTTCCTTCCCTTCTTCATCTTCACTAGCACTTACATCATGATGTTTTCGTTTTCTATCAACAGCTTTTCTTTTCTCTCTATCCTTATCATGCCTGACACTTGTACTTTCACTTTTATCCCCTTTGTGTCTTGATTCATGTTTTTCTTTTTCAGAATTGGAATATTTAGAACTATGTTCTTTCTTCTTTTGTATCCGGTCTCTTTCTTTTTTCTCTGTATCACTCTCGTCAAATTTCTTTTCTAAATCAGAACTAGGAGAGGTTGACCTTGGGGAACTCAACTTGTCTTCATTCAAAGTAGTAGAAATTCCTGCATCACCAGATCCCTGTGCAAGCATAGCCTTGTAGTACTCTTCAATATTGGACACATCGGGGGCAACATCCCCATCTCCATATTCCTCGTCACTGTCTGTGAGATCATCATCATGGCAATGACCAGACCCATGACTTGCCTTAATACTACCTTTCTCTTTCTCATCCTCCCTGTCTGTCCTTTCAGTATGTCTCTTCTTTTTCTCTTCCTCTTCTTTCTCATCCTTAAAATTTACTCTACTGGGGATGTACTCTTCAATATGTCTTTCTTTCTTTTTAGCATCACTTTTCTCATGCTTACTGTCTTTGCTTTTCTTACTTGGAACGTATGGCACATTGTCTGTCTGTCTTTTGGAGCTCTTTGGACTTGGAATATACTGTTGATATTCTTTGTCTCTAGATGTTTCCTCCGGTGAAGAAGGGTCATAACCTTCCACATTGGCTGCATCATCCGGATCATAAGGCTCATGATCATCTTCACTGCTGAAAGACTTTGGTTTTCTGTTGATTTTACTCGGCTTATATAAATGTTCAGAACTTGAGCCTGGATTGTAAACAGTTTTGCTTACGGGCATTGGTTCATATTGTTCAAAATTATCTTTTGTATGACGTTGACCTTCAGCTCTACTGACATTGTCCTCATCATCCTCACTTTGACTCATGTGACTTGCCTCATCCTCTGAGGAATAACTAACACCCTTTTCCTTCTTGACTGTTGCGCTGGGAAAAGCTACACCACTATCCATCTCATCCTCATCAGATGAAGCATCACTGGTTTTCTCTGTTTTTACATTCACATGTTTATGTCTTTCTTCTTCCTCCTCATGATCACTTCCGCGTGGCGATGGAGATTTTGAGTGATGAGACTTTGATGACACATCCGTCTTCTCTTGCTTTACTTTCACGATTTTGTGATGACTGTGTTTCGAATGACGCTCAGAACTGGAGTGCTTGCTCCGCTCTTCTTTATGAGAATGGTGTTTACTAGAAGAACTTGAGCGGTGTTCTTTGTGTGAGCTGTCTTTACTTGAGCTGTGTGACTTATCTTTACTTGAGCTGTGTGAGCTGTCTTTATTTGAGCTGTGTGAGCCATGCTTACTGGAACCTTGACTTCCATGGGAGCCATGACTACTTGAGCTGTGTTTATGAGATGTGCTTCTGCTCGACTTGGATTGAGATGACGTTTCACAAGTAGTTTCCCTGAGGAGTAAAAATGTAATTTATTTACAAATAATACTTCTGACAGAAATATGTATGAAAAAGAAAAACACATAAAGGGTTTTAAGGCACCCTAGTGAGGCTAAATCGTTTATGATACACTAGTGGCATAGAAACTGGTCCTGCCCGGGAAGGATACCTACGAAAAAGAAAACCAAATTTGGCTGACTTTTTAACCACCCTGTAGACATCTCTCTCTCTCCACTTTGTGCAAATATGCCACCATCCCCTTTTTAAAATCATATTTTGAAACACCCTGTATTGGAATTCACTTTTTCTATACGGAAATAGAAATTTGTGTTCCTTAGGCTGCGGCTCGTATATTATGTGCGTAAGGAAGAAGGTGCAAGTGTTTTCATATTTAGTTTCATGGCATCTTTGTTCTATATTTTCTCTGTAAAATATGCACCAAAAACTAAAAGGCGAGTAACTTTTTTCACAGTTGGCCGATTGGCACCAAATGCTTAACCACACATCTGGTAATATCTACTAACATTTTGCGAAATTTTCAGATCGATTTGAGTCAAAACTGTGGCTGTCATCCCATTACATACACACACAGCCAGCCAGCCACAAATAAATAAATAGATTCTGAATTTTATTATGTAGATGAAGTAAGATCTTGTGTGTGACAGATTTATTTATGCATATCTTTTCATGCATAGAAACAGCATCCCAACGCAAGGTGTGGATTTGAAAAAAAAAATTATGAATTGAAAGTGAAACATACTCAATTCAAATTCATAGATGTGTCAAACATATCTTCAAATCTTACATCTTTGTCCATACCTCAAACTGTTGAGAAAGTGCACACTTCTCCTTTCAAACAATTTCCAAATACTTCTATTTATTCTTTCAACACTTTCAACTGCTTTCAACATCATTTCATGAAGTTTAAATGTGCAAACAAAGAAAACATATTCAAACATGTTCACAAAAGTTTGGGCATTCACAGAGAAAAAAGATTAGAGCAAATATGGCACACACTATATTGACTCACATGTGTTCGTTAGCGAAAAGTATCAAACTTACATTTTTTCTTCTTTGAGTCATTAATCTATATGAAATAAAGAATACTAACCCACTAGTCTGAGTCTCAGAGAGATGCACTTCTTTCTCTACAGAAGATCTCCATGACTCTACGACTTGTTTGGCTTTCTGACTGACTAATCCTTCATATTTACGTAGTTTGTTCACTACCTTTCCGATCCCTGTATCCTGAAAAAGAAAACAGCAATGAAATATATTTGTTTGGTATGAGTAGACAATGGAAACATTATTTACAACAATAAATCTGTTCGGGAAAACAAGACGGACAAAAATTAAGCGCAGATTATTAAAAGCCTCCATAAACTGAAAAAAATCCTAATTTCGGGTGGGTTTGGGTTGCGCACCATGAACACAATAAGATCATCATCTACGTTTATAGTCCTTTTCCATGTTGCATGGGTTAGACTTTACAATGAAATGAGGGTTCTCCAGGTGTAGCGGTCCTGGTCTTGGTTGTAGCCTCTTCACTTTCAAATCTTCTCCTATGACTTTGTGGCACAATTTTGTGGGTCAGCCTTTTTCTAGGGATTGGATTCTCCTGAGCCAGCAGTTCAGTGTCAGATAATATATTTTCCTTTCTGCGAGCAGAGCTATTCAGACCCAAAGCTTTCTACAAGTTTCCAGTTTACCTCCCATCCAATCAAGCTATATATGAATGATTTAACTCTCTCTTTTTTAATAAGATGATCTTAAACTCAAATCTTACCAATCAATCAACTCATAAATAGTGGATTGATCAGCGTCAATTGATTTGATATTTGGTTTTAAAAAAGCCCTTTCAAAGATGTTTGTTGTTTTCTCATCATATGTTTCCTTTCTAAATGTATTTTATAAGGTTGCCAATCCACACGCCGGTAGACATTCTATGTAGCAAACTCATTTGATTCTTTCTGTAATGCTAAACGCCACTTCCTTTTGTTTACTGGACGCCATATTTGTTGCCAAGAAAACGTGAAACAAACATAATGTCCCTTATGAGACAGACTGCTCTGATTGGCCAGTCACGTTACTCTTGTTCAACATTCCAGGAATTTCTAATAAAACTGACATTGATCAGCATTGGCGTTCGTTACCAGGGCTGCCGTTTCTTTTTGGTGATTTTCAAATATTTCTGCAAGTGCTGCTCGCACGTTTTATCAGATGCTGCAGCTGTATGTCTACCTCATCTCAATGTGCCCAAAACATTGCATGAGGACAGTAGTTTGGGTTATACTCATCTTGGTTCTAAGCTCCTTACTGGATTGATCTTTAGAGCAGGGGCCACACATCCAACGAATCATCAACATCTCATTCCTGTCCAACCTATCTTTGTCGTCCATCAAGGAGTATAGTATGACAGGCTGCACACAGGCCCTGTATATCTCGACCATAGCTTTCAGTGCCCTCAAACCAAGGGGAAGAAGGTATCTGAACTTCTTCCAGCTGCAGCCTACTCTTGTGATTGAGCTAGATTCTGCTCCACCACTATATCTCCAAGGTAGCAGAACTTGTCCACCACTTCAAGGTTGCTTCCAGCAAGGTTGACTTTATTTAGGATGGGGGGTAGGTCCTCATGTGGCGTGTCATCACTAATTTTTGGCATTTTAAGTCCACTGCCTTGGTTATATCTACTTTGATCCTGCTGCACCTGGCATGGATCCAGAGCTTACAGTGGGGGCAGAAGATTGAGTTATTACCAACCCCTTTAAGATCTATAACGAGAAAAAAAGAATGAATGCATACTGATACTTAAATATGACATTAGACATGTAAAGTAGCCTAAAAAAAGTCATCAAATTTAAGCAAATGAGAGCTTCATTATGCTGAAAGTAAATAAACATCACCATTTATCCCACAATTTGATAGCACAAACAAAGGCACTTATCGAAAAAGACACAAGGTCAGAAAGTTTGTTTACAGCTATGATAGTTGAAAGTTTGGTGCTTTTGTGTTAGCCTTTTTTTCCCAAATATCTGAGAATGTGCCATAAGAAATCAACCTTTTTATTTGACAATGTTTGTAAAATCTTGTTAAAAACTAAACTAAACTTTCAGCGAACTCAAAGTTAAACAAAGCTTTACCTGAAGACTAGCAATCGTAACAGGCAAGCGCTGTAACTTTCCAAGTATCTGTAAGACCTGAAATTAAAAAAAATATATAAAAGTCACCAGAATACAAATCACTTCCTGTAAAGTTCATCCTGTGCTGAATAATTGCCAATTATGCAAAAATAACCCCCCTGTCAAATTTTACAGGTCAAAACCTCTGCAGTAGTCTGTGTTCCTTGTAACCATAAAAAAACTGCTTGTCTGTGGCACATTTTGCTAAAAAAAAAGAGAGGAAAGACAAGAGATATGCGGTGGATCCACAGGAAAAGCATTTACAGATTTTTTTTGTTATAACATAATTTTGATAACAGGAACCCCCTTAAAACAGGTATACATGAAATCCCTGTTGATTATTTTTATATAAAGATTCCACCCCTTTATAACAGTATTAAGTTTATAACCAAACATGGGCACGAAGCCAGCTTTGGCTTGGCAAAGCCGCAGTTTTGAGACCAAGACTTTGTCCTGTTTTTGAAGAGAGGCTTCTGCTTTGTCTTTTTGGAAGAGAGGCTTTGGCTTCGGCTTTCCAATAATCCTGAATTTTCTTTTAATTAAAAAAGTGTTTTAATTGCTCTAAATCCATTCAAAAGTTTTGCAAACCTTAACTAGACACTGTTTACAAGGTACACAACACTTTCTTTTACTGAAATAGGATGATTTAATCTTTTATTGAGTTTTCTAAAAATGAGGACTTTGGCTTCTTGCTATTATAAGAGAAGGCTTAGGCTTCGTGATGTTTCCACGCCCACAATTATATTGTGTAGTGGTATATTTTCATCTTGTCTGTCTGCGTGTCTGTGAGTCTGTCTGTTTATGCGATAACTTGAGTAATTTTGTTTGGATCTCTTTCATATTTGGAAGGATGATATAGACCAGAAATAGAATTTCTGCTATTTAAATCCAGAAATAGTTGTGAAAAATTTACGGAGTTATGGCCCTTATTGAGTATTTTTGCTATATGTTCTCTGTTAATTTGGCAAAACCACACGGTGGTCACATCTTAAGAGTTAAGAATATAAAATCTTGCAAAGAGACCCTTCTAGTGACTATCTAACACCAGCTTTTATGGCCATTTTGAGTATTTTGCTATACGTCTTTGTTAGTTTTTGAGCCATCGTCAAAGATAGAAACCTGAAATTGTGCACAGAGGCATAATTCACGGGTCCCTTAAAGCTGGAGCTTAATATTTTGAAAAAAAACAGTTTTGACAGAGTAATGTCTCTTTGTGTCTGATGTGCGTGATTGTACTCTCTACGAGTACTCATTTTTCTAGTTTTTAAAGTGATTTTTGAAGTCATCAAAATGTAGTTTTCATTTTAGCTTAATTGTTTTTGCAACATTGCTTAATTTGTTTTGTGTAGTTCACAACATACGTTAAAATTGATTTCTTTATCTTTGAATATAAAAAGGTAAAGTCTTTCAAGGTTCAGACCCTAAGGGGCCGTAAAAACGTTAAAAGCGTACCAGGCCGTACAACATAGAAAGCTAATTCACTAACGATGACAATGGCACATCTTATATTAGTATTGCAATGAATTAATTATGAAGTAAGATGACCTAATCGTATCAAGTTTTGTTTGTCATCACCACCAGTTCCATATGGCAATTAAGTCATGATGATATTGAGAACATTACAAAATGTATTGTTTCTACACATTGAATTTGATTAAAATAAATAAAATAACGACTGAAAAACTTGATATGCAGGTTACTTATTTTTTGTAAGCAAAATACAAACGAATTTCTGTGAAATGTCAACATTATGATGCTTTCCTTAATCTTAGAGCTTTCGGAAGTTTCAATATAATCCATTTTGACTACCGTTTCTTGTTTGAGTGTTCCAATTTCAAGTGATGTATCCTTTTACTATCGCCATAAAAGCATTTCAACGATATCAGGACATGATACACAGCTGATAAATCGTTATCGTGCCATTCTTATCGCCTATAATACAAGTAGATTCAGATCTATAAAAACGCAAACAATTTGTCAAGTTAAGTATTGAATGATATTAAGTTTGAAGCATCTAGATATATCATCCTGCTACCTGCAGCTGTTATCATAGCTCATTATATTTTCAAATTTAACAGGTGTATTGTTAATAACTAATTTCAAAGCTGCTGATTATTTTTATCAGAGCAACATGTGATTTCCTTCTTACCTGTAAAAAGAGATGCTTAAAACACCATTGTAAATTGTGAAATTTCTTTCCTGAAACATTACTATAATCGTTCTTTTATAGTGTCTTAAGTACATGTGTGTGCATTGCAGATTATTTGGAATTAAACGAATCAATTGCTTCATCAAAAACGTATTTGCTAAGACCTCTTTATAGTAATGTATATTGAACATGTTATATTTGATATAACATTATGGGCAGAAACCCGAGAATTTTTTTCAATCGGTATCAATTTGGAAAGGGAAGATGGTGGATATCTTTAAGATAATCAATACGTTTTTTAATTTGATTTCTCATACCTTCAAAAGCTATCGATTATTTTCTAAGATAATTTAAACCGTCGAGCAATGTATATTGATATATTGATTACCTGTTAAAATGTTAAGTGTTTAATATGTATTGATTACCTCTATTACAAGTGCATGCCTTCCTATTATGCACAAGAGCATTATGTCTGCAATTTCCAAGCAAATAACGAATAGCATTATCCAACATTTTTGTGTTCAGCGTTTTTTGAGGTTCCAATTATTTACAACAAAGGGCCTGTAAAAGACAGAGAGAGTGAATACGGTTAAAAGAGAGTGGTAAGTAGGGGAAAAGATTGACAGGAATTTTCGACAGTGAGCTGTTTCTTGCCCCAACCCCCACCCCGGCACCCCCAAGTCAAATAGAAATGTTCTTAATTTTGGATAAGGGCCCGTTACTCCGACAATGTAATCAAACATACTCAATTCTAGGGCATAAGACTTCTAACTGTTAACCTTTTCGGTGTAGGGCAGTGAGTGCATTTTACTTATCCGACTTTTCAGCCGTACTTCCTCTCAAGGTTCATGACTATTTTCTCATACATTTCCGTCAATTCGTTAACCGAATTATGACCATTATCAAGGATAAAATCTGGCCTGTGTGGGTAAATGAAGTTGATTTTTTGCTATGTTATGAGCCTTCATAGCTTTGCAACATTTGTGACCATGGTCTCTGAATGAGTTATTCTCCCTTCGGTATTATGAGAATCAGTCTAATGGGCTTATCCCTGATAAAGCCCCCCACCCCAACTTAAGCCCCTGTGATTATTAAAAGTATTTACCTATCCTTTCAAGGGATCTGTTTTCAAAACAAGTGATGTTTCACGCTTAACGAAAGATCTTTTCAAATGGCTAAACACTTTAAATGAAACTATATTTCTCCATATAATCTTCAATTATGAATTTCCTGTTTTGATGCTGGTATATAATTCAATTAACGTTAATGAACCTTATCTTAGATTTCCCACGATATAAGTGTGTTGAAGTGTTACTCAGTCTACCGTATTAATTGTCCTGTTTAAACATACTTACATTTAATCCAAAATTGCAGTTCTCCAAACATATAAAGTAATTATATAAGTATCTTTGCGTAAGATCTGAACACGAACGTTAAGCACCAAGACTACCGCTACAACTTCCATGTTATGTGATGCCTCAAGAGGATTCCTAACCATGAGTAGCTGGATCAGGTGCCATAAATGGGTGGTCTGATCAGTCGAGAAATTCCTTTGGGGTTTTCACAATTTACACGTCATTAGCTGTCAAAGTGGCACAGACATTCTCAATGCCACAAAATTGGCAGTGAATGCCAAATACAAACAATTATCTACAAAGTGAGAAGCAGTTTAGCAAATAGAACACGTGTGAACGTGTGACCTTATCAAGTTGATATAACTTAAGAATAAGTATTTAAACATGTTTCTTTACTCATGTAGCAGAGATCATTCAATTCAAGTAGGGCACTTAATTATGTATCTATTAAGATGAACTTTAAATACAATGACTTTATAGTCATAGTTTTTTCATTTTGCGAACAGTTTATTGTCTTATTTTATATTCGTTTAAGCAAAAAAATTTGATCAAATACTGTTTACAATTTGGATTTTGTAATGAATAATCAACCATACATACGTATTTTGCGATATAAATCTGGTATTGAGTTATGAAATTAAAGCTTTTATTGTTTTATTTTTAAAGATGGCTGATTTTTATATCACATTGCATATTGTACGTGTGCCATCACCTGATCTGCCAGGTCTTAAGTCATATTTGACATAGAAAAAGCAGCTACACTTAAGTATTTCTATGCAGACTCAAGATAGCTGTGGAGGAAATTATTAATACTTTATCTGGAAATAAGATTCCAAATACGTCTTTATTCCCCATGCATGTTTATTATTTTTTCTATTCACTTGCTGTCTTAAAATTGCCTAATTACATTTAAAATACATAAAGCACTTCTCTCCTTAAACCCCGAGGCAAACCAAAGCAAACTGCGAGTAATAAGCACTGCCTTTGCCAAACATAGCAACATGTTTTTGAAAACTGGCTAATTCGATGAATAATAAGCGTTAAACAAAATTCACTTTTTAAATTTTCTATTTTGATAAATAGAACATATCTTGTTTCAAGAACACGAACATTGCTAGGTACTTGACAGTACACAGTAGATATAAAGTGTATTGGCATTTTGATAATGACATGGCTTTGAGTTACGTGTAAATCAGACAAAAGATTAATCATTATCTCGTAGAGCTGCAAGGATTGTGTAAGTCGAAACTGTTTCGTCTGAGTTGTGTAACGAAAGGCATCCAAAGATAGGGGGTCGAGGGGGGGGGGTAAAACATAAAGCAATTTGTCTACCTCACCTGTATTATAAGACATTATGTCTACACACCTGTCCAACGAAAACAATTGGGAAGCTAATGAGTCTGAATTGTCGCCAAGCTTTAAACACGTTTTTTGAAAACAACACACATCGTGGCCAATTTGATTATTTTTAGGTGTAAAAGCTTTTTTTATACATTAGACATGAGCCTTTCCTGAATATCTTTGAAGTGTTGTCTAAATAGTTTGAAGATGGATGTTTTGACGTGTAGATCTTTATTATTGAAACATATTCATAATTAGAATCATTACATTTCAGGTAAGGAATTCACGTGTTTTTGTGATCATTGTTTATATTTAAACAGCATGAAATTGTGCTTTTTTAGATATTTTAGCTGGCTTCAATAACATTACGAAAAAAGAATGATTATATCTTGGTATGTCAATGGCATTGCAGACATTGTCTCACTCTTAATTACAGCCTCATAGTTTATCTACTGTCGATCGTATCCGTCGTTTTGAATTTTGGGATTTTTAATATATATTTTAGCTGTCTTCAATAACATTACGAAAAAAGAATGAGTATATCTTGGTATGTCAATGACATTGCACATATTATTGTCGCACTTCTTAAACACAGTCTCATCGTTTATCTACAGTCGATCAGTGTCCGCCGTTTAATAAGAAACATTGGTACGTTAAACAGTTCACTAACCAAAGTTGAATTTGTTCGAGCTAATGATAGATAAAAGAAACAAGTAAAGTATACTCAAAACTGATTCGTCACTATATGTTCAACCAAATAATAATTAACAAAAATGTAATCTTCTATGCTAGTTTTATTACATATCGTACATGCGTTATCAATCCACAAATTCACTGACAAAATGTACAAAGATGACATCAGTTGCTTGATTAGAAATGGATCTTTTGCGTGTGCAACTTGTCAAGAAAAATATCTTTTTGTAGAATATCCTGAAAATGAATAAACAACGCATGTTTGTGATTCACTTTTTTCTATATAAGGGAGTTAAGTAATCTGCCATTCTTAAATGCAGCTCGCTATGCTAGGTATTAAAAAGAAAGTAACACCACTATTATTATAAGAAAAGTAATCTGTCATTCTTAAATGCAGCTCGCTATGCTAGGTATTAAAAAGAAAGCAACACCACTATTATTATAAGAAAACATAGAAACATACTTCAACATAACATGTGCCCTGGTCAATAACCTGAATTCTAAACGGAAGTCTTGAACCTTAGTTTATGTCCTCAAAAGAATAATATCCGACACGTTGAAGAAAATTAATGAGTATCAAAAAAATCCAAATTCAATTATCTCCTGTTTCCATTAGAACTGCTCTTAGGCGATAACACGCTTTCATGTTTTTCTCCGTTTGATAGTTCTCTTATAAGTTTCTGATGCACGAACAAGAAAATAAAAACAGCAGACGAACAAGATACTAAGAACGGCAGACAATTAAAATAGCAGACGGTGTCTCTTTGTCTTGATAATCTAAAGCTTCTCATTGTCACATGACAGGTCTTATTGTTTCCGTGCCAAGTGCTGATGTATCTGTTTTTGTACGAGTGATGATCTGTGAAAAAAGGAATTGTACCAAAACATAATTCCCAAACAATTATTCGATGTCTCTGCCAACAATAATTCCGTCTCAGTGATGATCAAAAGGAAAATGATTAGAAATAGAAGCTTAGGAATATTTCTCTGTTTGGCACCGTCTCGCTGTGTGTGTCGATTGGTATCTCGTTTAGAGGTGAACATTGGAACGATAAACTTCTAAACTTGATAAATAACTGCCTACTAACATGTCTGGTAGTATATTCTCAAAATCACATTTCACTTCTACTCTAATCCTCTTTCTCTTAACGTTTTGTAGCCCTTCCCTATCAACCTCCCCCTCCCTTTTTCTCTTTTTTCTCTCTCTCTTTTTTCTCTCTCTCTCTTGCTTACATCAATAACGAAAGCGTAACTTAATTTTATTGGATCACTTGAGAATCATGTAAACACAGAAACGTCGGTGCATACTTGTACAGCCCATATTTTCAACACAGGAAGACACAATTCTTATGCTTATAATAGTGATAAGGCAGTTTAGTTAGGATTGTTTTCAACACATTACTGTTTGTAGGTTTCGATAAGAGATGGTTGTCGTCTAAATTAGATTATTTCTCTTGATCAAAATGAGGTCTTCAAGAAGAAGAAAAAAGAAGAAGAAAACGAAGAAGTAGAAGAAGAAGAGAATGTTTAGATACCAAGACTTAGTGTCTTCGCCTTTATTCTTATTTAGTTTATGTCACTTATTAAATCAGTAAAGTATATAAGAAATATTAAATAATACTCTCAACCACTGTCCTAATTGGCAAATATGTCTTACACGTTCGGATAACGTCGCATCTACTAGTTTTTTCTAACAAACAGTTTTTAATTTCGGCAATTAAAGAAAGTAATTTGTATCATATTGTGTTACAATTTTAATTCAAAAGTTAAAATTGTTGTACCAAAATAACCCGGGGTGGGGTTGTTATAATAATAAACGTTATATAATTGTTTTCGATCGATTTCAAAGTTCAATTGGACAAAAGTCAAAATTACTTTTGAAAGAAGTTATCATGTAGTAAAAGCTTAATACCAAAAATGTATGTTTTTTACAAATTAATGTCCAAAAACAGAGTTGTTTTGAAATATGTAAATCTAGATCAAAAATCTTGCACAAGCATGGTTTAATTATTTTTTTATTTTATTTTATTTCAAATTTTGTATTCTTAAAGAAAAACCTATTATTCCATGCACCCCAAACTTGCTTTTCCATGCTTTCCTTTATTGTCTTACAAACAATCTAATATTTTGACATTCATTTTGAATTGATATGACTTGTATTTATGTATGTTCTGTATTTTATTAATCAAACACCTTGTATTCCAATTTTCAGCATTTTTGCATTTCACACTTATTTTGAATGTGGATTTTCAATTTTTCTTCCATTTGCACAGGGAAAAGGGAGGATTTTTTAATGGTTTATGGAAAAGGTACATATTTGTTTATTGTATCTGTTATATGTTAGGATGTTAGTAGAATACTAAAGACGTTGTTGTAATAATGTTCTCAAACCCGATCGTTTATTTTGTTGTTGTTTTTTGTTTAACACATGTAAATCTTTCAAGAAAAAAGTTGCCATTGATGACTTAACAAAGATTCATTTTATATCTTTTATTCACATTTCATGAGTGTGCTATAATTACAATGATGATATAGTAAACTATCAGAAAGATAATTGTTACAATGTCATTGTATTCTATAATATCTATGAAAGATTGTATACTGAAATTCCTTTGAGTTTCAAGCAGTTTACTTTTTAATATAAAATATTGGGCAAAGTATAGTTTTTCTATTATTATATGGTTTATAAACATTGCTAGAATAATTTGCATCAATGAGAACTACAAGATACATACTATAACTCAATTTAAAGATGCAATATTTATTTTGCATGAATTATAATGTACACTTTTTGTCGTATATTTACTATATATATGCAATTGTTCACGGTTGGTTGTTGCTTTTATTTGTGTTTCAATTATCTTCTAGCAATCTAGATTAATATAACCAAGTGTGTAGCATCAATATAATTTTGAAATCATATCTTATAATTATCACCGAGTTTCCTGATCCTTATCATATTTTAACTTTGATCTTTTGACGTTTGATGTTTGTTTTATAACATTTAGTGTATATAGTTCGCTAGTATAGTTTCACTAAGTATATAGTTAATAGACATAATTTTGAGTATAGTATTTACACTAAACACTACTTTATCTGTTTCGAAACGATAAACTTAGTTTGACATTGACTGAATATATTGGGATAATGTCATGCGTAAGTCGATCGTTAAGCTTTCAAATGGTGTAACGATATCTGACAACTGCTGCATAATATGTGTATTCTTAAAAGCTATGTCCCTTTTAAAACTTAAAACTTCTAGAAGTAATAGGATACAGTGCTTGCAATAACGTAAATTAAAGTTAACCTGACTCTATTTCCTGTTGACATTAATGTGTCTGACTAATAAGATAATAAAGGAGTTCGTGACTTTTCCTCTTCGATTTGATGTAACTCAGATAATTCCCATGGCAATAGCAACCACAATGTTATCTAATTCACAAAAGCAATACTATTAGTATACTAAAGAACATTTGGATAGTAAGAATTACCAGGAATATAAACGCGGTATTCGCAAAGTATATCTGACTTTATATAGATTATTGGGCAAACTACTCCGTTATTAAGGAATAACCACCCTTTTCAAGAAATTCCGCTTTCTGATAGTTTATCATGAACACAGGAAACATTAATTAACCGTTATTAATCTATAATATATCACTAGCTATTTTATGTTGTTAATATAACAATGGGGTTGATAGACAAATTATTCTAACATAAAAAACATGTATTTTGTGATACAAAATATTTATTTCTATTAGTATTACTTAATTTAAAGTAAAACACGTGTGTAATATACTAGATAAAGGATAATAGATAAATACACGTCCTATATACTAGGTGTTTAAAAACTCGTTGAAACTAGTGAACGCATATATTATAGTTATTTATGAGTTGTTTTGTTGTTACATTAATGAAGCCTTTCTCGCTTCTTTGATAAACACTTTTTAAAGACAGCATATTTTTTATCAAAGCATTAATCCATAGCACCATATATTTTGATTTTAAGAAAAACAAAGTGTTAATGTATCCATTCGTTCATTCAATATTCTAGATTTCAACTTGATCACTTTGCCCCAGACACTTTTAATGTTGTTAGGTGTGACGGACTTATATCGACACCAGTCACGCTTTTCTTGACACGTTTGTAAACTAATGATTAAAGTTTGTTTTCATGTCATCAAAATGTCAAAACTCTATAGGTCAAACATATCTAATGTAAACACAAAATGAAAAGGAGAGTCTGACATCACTGCCAAAAAAGTAATTAATCAGCAATGCTGTAGACAGCTGATAATGTCAGATGGCATATGATACTGAACTTGATAAAGGATTTCTTTTTTTTAAGTTTCATTTCTCCTTAAGAACATAATAACTGAAAAATAATTATAATGTTAAAGTTCATATATCTCAGAAGCCGCTAGTTATGTTTTCTTTTCAAAATAATTACAAAAATTTGTTTTGTTCAAAGTTAAGTGATCTTATAAGATAATAAGGTCAAAGGTAAGTGATCTTATAAGATAATAAGGTCAAAGGTAAGTGATCTTATAAGATAATAAGGTCAAATGTAAGTGATCTTATAAGATTATAAGGTCAAAGGTAAGTTGTATTCAAGTATTTTGTTGATTACTTATTAAACTATCTCACAATATCAAAGTAAATAACACAAATTATAATTTATAATTGGTAAAATATAACACTGCGACATTAATATTTTGTAAATTATTAGCCTTTTTCTCCTTGTTTTTAGATTATTTTCCAAATATGACATAATTTGCATACTTAAACTTGTCATTGGTTTAAACAACTAAGGTAAATAAAAGTTAACAACATGACTTGTGTGATGCAAAAGTTATATAAATGTTAGTATAACTTATCCTAAAGATAAACTTATGTGTAATATACAGGGTGTCTGTAAATTATGCAACAATTTCAAAATTAAATGTTAAAAAAATATGTAGGACAGATATAAGCATCTAACTTTTAGCATTACCTAATTACTTGCAGTGTCATGTTATAACAAAGTTCATTCTGTACTACTTCCGGGTTTCTTTTTCGAACCAAATATATATTTCCTCAAAAACACACTGTATTAGTAAACGGGGAGTCAAAAACTCTTACAAAAGGTAGCAAACAAAACTACAATCATTATCATGGTTTTACTGAAAACATTATGGGTATATCTGTCCTAGATATATTTTTAATTAAATGTACAGATCCTGTACCAATAGATATAGATATGTACAATATACAGGTCGCTCCCAAACTCGTTAAACAACGTCACGCCGATTATACAGTTGGTTATGAGTTTTTTTTCTAGTTGATCACTTTGCCCAAGACACTATGTATCTTTTTAGTTTTGATTGTATAGCAATGTCTCTCTTGTGATCTCAAATCCATAGCAATGAATTGATATGAACACTTGTATGATATATGTATACATATCTGTACATTGTTGTTTAAGCACGTTTTGAATTAATGAAAGAATACAAATCTCTATAGGTTAAACATATTTAATGTCAAAACAGATAAATTAACATAGAAAAAGTAAACGGCTGAAGATCAATCAATCACCAGTGTTGTAGGAATGTGATAATGTTAAATATGATATGATATATTAATAAGAAAGTCTTGAGAAAAAGAAACCAATT
>JAUUEB010494058.1:0-10582 GCA_032362205.1 Clione limacina
TGTACACCCTACCAGGTAAGAGGCGGACACCATTCTTTGCTCCCCCTCTGGTGGAGGGCCCCCTGTCCGCAGGGGCGCCCTGTGCACTAAAACTAAATCTGTAAACATTTCTAGTTATTCTACATCAAAGATTAGTTTAATCTCAACCAATTGATTTGCATTGGTCATTGACTTGTTACTTTTATTTAGAAAAAATTATGAAATATGTACAGAATATTATATCTTATGAATTATCAACACTTGTGAATAGAAACTTGTGAATATTGCAACAAATATTTGAAAGTAAGTATAAAAATTGTAGCATACTTTAACATGTGTCTTAGTTCAATTTTCAGAATCATCATTAAATAATCTTTAAGAAAAATGAAGTAAATTGCATGTCAAATAAAAAGTTATATACCAGACACAATGTCATTAAAGAGAAATTATGTTTCCCTAAAAATAAAGTGATTGCCAAAAGGTGAGATACAGTATTGCTTTTAATAACAAAACATAGTGCTTGATATACTAATAAGTGACAATTTGTGCAATCATATATTTGAAAATTGCTGTATGTTATGGCACAAGAGCATAAGTTAGAGATGCTGTGGTTGACACATTTTAACCAAGACCCTTAAGCTGACTACAAGTGGACTAAAATCTGGGACCAGTCAACTCATTTTGTTTACTATTTTAATTGGGAAAAGGAATCAGATTCACTCACGGCCCTGGGATCATAGGTGATGACTTACAATATGTGACTGTTGTAAAAACCCAATCTAAACTCTCATATGATGAAAGCATAAACAAGTCCTCTTTCTTGCATGTCAACTGAAATTGACACATGACCGAACAAAGGTTTTGACAAAGTGTTTAGCTACCCCAGTTATTTCCTGTAATTTAGTTAACATGAGTCGAATAACTCAGCTAGCTGACTTCTTCTTCTTCGTCATATGGGTAGACCGGCATCGATTATGAAGGCAACATCCCCTCCAGATCAGCCAGACAGCTATTAAGATCTTGAGTCTTGCCAGTAGGGTTGGGCCAGTAGGCTTCTCCTCAGATCAACAAATTAGATTGCACATTTACAAAAGATGGTATGTTGTTTGAGGTCCTTTCCCCATTTGCACTGGTCTGTCTGGCCAACTTTGAATTTACCTAAAGATGATGACTTGTTCTTGTCTGGATAGTCTGAGGTAAGGGTAATTTTTGTATGTAAAGGATGTTCTCTTTGCCGTTTTTCCTTTTGCTTTGACTTGACTGTCCTCTACTCTGAGTGTTTTTAGTGGTATCAAGAAGTACGTCTTTAATCATTCTTTTGCATATCTTAGCACGATAGTCTGCAGTGTCGTTTTCCTACAGTTTGAAATGAGAGGGTATCCATTGTAGTACCAAGATTTTCTGACTGCATAGTGTTGCCATATTTCTTCAGAACTGAAAGTGCATCAGTGAGGATCACCACCTGCTGTGTTGTGTGAGGGCAATTTATCTGGTGTGTTTCTGCTTCCTCCATAGCAACTGCTTCTGACTAATTGACTAAAATATCAATAGAAGTCAAAGAGAAGTTCATCCTCATCATCATTTATAGTTAACTAACGAAAATCCTTAGACAATGCATCTCTAGTATATGTACATATTACAATGTTTAGAAATTGACAAATAAGGAGAAGATGGTTAGCTTTTTTCTTTTGACAAGGACTAATTTTCAAATCCTATTTATAGTAACATGACAATGATGTTTGCCTTTTTTTTTTGTCACCCATACTGACAATGTAGACATGTTCCTTTAATAGCCCTTTTTCTATCTCTTTATTTGCTACCACAACAGTTGCTAACATACATTGTACAAAACAAGTAAAATATTCCTACGGCGTACAAGTGTTTTATATCATACCTAAAAAAATAACTTCTGACAAAGTTAATATCTAAATTCCTAACTAAATACAGAGAAGGTGAATTTTCTGAAGTACCTGCAAAACACTCTTAGCATAACGGACCTGAAAGACAAATGTTGAACTTTATCTTAAATAAAATTTTGATCACTCTCTTTAAACTGATTCATGTAATTCAAGTTAACGCTAAAATTAACTGAAATCCAATTCTCAAATATAAAATGTTTCTACACTTTCCAAAAAGATTTGTGTAAAAGATTTGTCCTCAGCTAGCTATTATTTTCAATAACTTTATTTCCTAGTTCTATTTGTTTGTTTTGTTCGTTTTGTTGGTTTGATTTTTTGCTCAAACAGAGTCAATTCTCATTGTTGACTAAATTTTGAGAATATGCGAAAAGAAGAACAAAGCTGGATATGTAAAAAGTCATGCACAACGCAAAAAATGGAAATATTGAAAGTCGTGAAGCAGCTCTGAAACAAGAAAGTTTGTTAAGTGTTTAAAACTTAAGAAAAATAGGACAATTAATTTTACATATTGTGCACAATAAATGTTTAAACTGAATGTATGCAGGCAACAGACTTACCCATCTCTTGTTGTACAAGGAGGTCACACAAGATATACATCATTAGTACTGTTCTTTTAGTTTTAGTGTCATGTCAAATTTAGTCTGTCTGCTTTTGCGTTTGAAAATATTAATAAAAATACCATCCTGCCTTTTTTTCCAAATGATAAAAATAAACATTTTCGAAATTTTTGATTTTTTTCAGCTTAACATGATTTAAAAGTAAAATTTGAGTTGTTTTGTTGCTGTTGTTGCTGATTTGGGTTGTGTAGGCACATTTACAACTTTGAAATTGTCCAGTTTTTTCACCCATTTTCCCTGTTTTTTCATCAGAAATTGACCAAATGACCTCTAGTTTCGAATACTTACAGACAATAGCTGTACAAACATTGTGGTGAGAGCTTAACAAACATTACTCTCATAATCATGTAAATGCATTAATATTTGTGCTTGGTATTGATTACATTACATGAGATTTATGTACTTCATGCATACTACCATGACATACACTGAAGTCTTTTGAAGTTACAGGGTTCTCAGCAGTGCCATGGAGTTGTGGATAATATATCATATTTATTTGTACACCATAGGCAGAGATTTAGTATTACCAAACCAGTTTGGAACTTGGAAAAGAATTTTCAATACCATTGTCAAGCAAGGCAGTTGTGTTGTATTGATTGTCAACAAACGCAGACAAACAGCAACAAGATACAGACATTAAACAATGGCTTTTGCAAGAACATCCTTAAAAGCCTGGATAATAAGGATTGAAAGGTTATAGGAGAAAAATCAAACAACATCCACAAATAAAGAAAGGAAGGTTGATTTGCTACACCCTTTGGAAGTAGCCATGGAGCCTTGTAAGAAAGGCCTAAGATGAAAACATAAGAGACTTGGCAGGCTGACACAGATAAGAGATCTAAATGAAGAAATATTGTGTTTATGACTTAACTGGAATTAGACAACTAACACTGCCATTGACAGCTGAAGCTGTGCAGCACCAATCCAGAGGTAACAAAGATTGAAACCATTAACCCAATAAAATGAGCTGACTTAACTGTATCTTGCTTAAGGATTTGCTGCAGTGTCACTCAATATTGAGCTGACTACACATGCTTGAAACCATTGTTCACTCTGACAACTCTAACCCCTTATCTGACGCACTCTGTACCCATATTTGTAGATTGTTGTGTTGATGTTATTCAATTGTGACATTAAGATGGTTATGCAAAGATATAATAAATCCCTAAACTTACCCCACCAAGCAGCTCACATAATAACATTAATAGTCCATCTAAGACACCATATTCAAATGGAGGACGTACGCAGATCTGTAAAAAGATAAAATAATAATAATCATTAACTTGTATAGCACAAAAATCCACAAACATGGAAACCACTGGACTAATTCATCCAAATGGACATCCACCAGTGCTCTAAGGCGCTTAGAAAAAAAGATGGTGTTATTAAAGATTACAAATTTATTAATCAAAATAATTGACCTGCTACAATCCTGTACTAATCTATGTATTAAGTGAATCTTTCAGCCAAAGTTCACAAGTCCAACTGTCTAACATGGTAAGTGGTAGTAGCCACACTACACACATGTTCAAGTATGAAAGTTCTGCTCAGTAATATAAGCACAGTAAAGAATGATTGTTAAATATCCTACACTTATAAAATAAATGGTTACAAACTCCCTAAAAATTAGGCTGTTAATATCTTCGACAATGTTTCTAGTTGACTAAGGCACTTAAACATTTTTTTGTATTAAAAATGATCTAAACATTTAATATTCTAGGTAAATATCAAACTTTTACCTGGTCTAGATCAGTAAAAACAGCTAGACATGCCTGTAACATGTCAAAAGGTTGAACTTCTGCGTTGACTCCACATGTCACCATTTGACTAAACAACAAAGCTGCTGCAGCCTGGATAGAAAGAAAAACATTACCTTCACTGATTTGATTACTACATTTTTTGTCTTATAAGATATCAACCATGCTTTGAATGAGTCTGTTCTTGAAGTATATCATTTCCTTAACCATTTTTAGGGCACTTTAGCAAAGTGGTTAGCGCACTCTATTACCACGCTAAAGGTCCAAGTTTGAAGCCTGACGGGGAATTCCTCTGATTTTTCTGACACCCAGAGTATAACTGCAGTGAATGTCTTTGTAAGCTAACTAAGGTGAATTGCTTAACCAGCTGATCCGTTGTTTACTCTGTATGTAAATGTGTATCTCAGTAGGACCTGAAGAGTTAATAGTATCGTGTAAAGCGCATTGAGCAAGCCTGTAATGCCCAGAAATGTGCTTCATACACTATTATAGATGCCTGATATTCTTTATTATTTACTAAATCAATACAGTAGTTTCCATCTAATATGAATGAAACCTACTAATAATGCAATCTTCCAAATATTAAGATTTTCTCACAAAACTGAATATCCCTAAATAAGAGTTACTTCACAAAACTGAATATCCCTAAATAAGAGTAACTTCACAAAACTGAATATCCCTAAATAAAAGTAACTTCACAAAACTAAATACCCCTAAATAAGAGTAACTTCACAAAACTGATTATCCCTAAATAAGAGTAACTTCACAAAACTGAATATCCCTAAATAAGAGTAACTTGGTTCTTTGCTTCTTACATCCGCTACAAATTCAACTAGGCCAAGAGAACTGATAACAGTTTAGGTACTGTTTTAGTGTCTCTTTAATCATGAGTCAACAGAAAGTGACAGTTTTAAATTTCTATAGATCATAATAGCTCACATCTCTGTTAAATTATCCTTTCAATTTACATTCTTGGTACATAAGTTTAAGATCTGCTTTGTGATATAAAATTGTTCCACTCTTAATCAAGCACATCTTACAAAAAACTCTTTACGAAACATTACTTACAGTGTGACTGGCAAGTGTGGAATCCAGAAAAAGACCAACCATTAAAGCTGCAGCTTCTGCCAGACTGGAGAATGAAGGTCAGTTTAAAGGTCATTTGGCAGATGAAAAACATAGATGGCAGATAGAGAAAAAGATTGATAGAAAAAGAAGTGTGCATTGGTCAAATTGCAAAATAATATCATTGCACAGTAAACCAGATAAAATTTACTTCTCAATGAGTGTATAAATTGAACTCTGTGTCTATTGTGCTATTTAGTTCAGGTTAAAAATTTAGTTTATTTAATGTGTCAGAACAGCTACAGTTTATTTTAAGTAAAAAAATAAAAAGTTGTGCTATTTTCATACCTTTCTTATTCATTGTATACCCTAAATACAAACAAAATGGTTTTACCAAAATATGAATGAAAAATATTTTAAGAAGCATGAAACACAGATTATGAACTTTTTTTGTTAGCAATTATCATAACAAATGTCCTTAAAAAAAATTTGAAATGGCAGTACTAGATTAAGATTTCTAGTGAAAACAAAAAAAATAAGACAGTTGCAGTTCTTGAGAAATAATTGTTGTCTCAAAGATCAAAAATAAATATTGCTTTGATTTCAAAAGTAGAGGTAGGTGAGGACATTTATTAAATAATTAGGCAACAAGTTAAAGACATGAAACACTACTGAATACAGGAAAAAATGGAGAACCATACTCATCAATGTCTGTTCTAGATCTGATCAATAAAAAGAAGCAATAAGCAGTTTATTGGTCTGTTTTAGAAATGGAGTTCATGTTTTTAGTGTTAGTTATATTTGTATGAGCCGGCCACATAAGGTCTAAGGAGAAGTGACCACCATAGACAACTCATGGTCAAAAGTGACCATCAGTACTAGTAGCCATTATGTACAAGTTACTGCCAAGACAAGTTTTACTGTATATGTATAGCCTGCTCTGAAAAAGAATGGAATAAAGAAAAGAATGTAGCTCCTTACGGCTCAGGCATGCACTGGTTCTGTATGACTAGCACACCAAGAGTGTAGAGCACCATCTCCACGACTGTGTTGACCTCCATGTCTGCTAGCTCAACCTGGTGGCAAAGTAAAAACACAATATTTTTAGATAAATGTAAAGAGAAAGCTAAAACCACATTTGTATGGACTGTAAAGACACAATCAAACCAGGCATGTGGCTAGAACTACAGTTTTTTTTTGGTGGGGGGAAGACAATGTTCAAAAAGACATAGATTTTTTTATATTTTCTTATTTAAGCAAGTTGCCAATTTTTTTGATTGAAAAGGCAGCAACCGGTTGTTTAAAATAAGGGAAAGGCATGCTTTGCCCGAAAAATTGAAGTGGTTGATTTGAAATAGAGACTTTTAGAAATTCTGATTTCTATTTTTATAGAAAAAACAACTTGCTAATTGGGGATGTTTTTTAAAAATAATTCATGCAGAATGATGAATTTTAATGGCATCTGAAATATATTGGTTTCTTTTTTGAGTGTTAAATAAACTGCTGAGACTTTGCAATTAAACTTTAAACATTTGTTTTGATGCAACTGTTTGATAGCGATTGGTTTTCTAAAAGGGGTTAATTTGTTCCTTTTGTAAGTAGTTTTCACAAATTCATCAACACATTGTACGTAATATTGGTGATGGTGTTACTTAGCCATTCTTACATGCTACCACACTCTGATTTAAGTTGTAACAAAAAAGAGCTAACTGTATAAATATCTGAAAGAAATCAATTTGAATATGAGAACAAACAGAACATGAAAAAAATAACATAATCTCAATAGCAAGCAAAGTGCAGGTATGATAAGATGAAGAGAAACTCCAATAACTGAAAACACTGAACTCATCAAAACAACGAAAATATGACATTTTTCTCATGAGTATATTTACAATGTGTGTCAAGAAAATCCTGGACTTCTGCAAACTGCCAGATAGCCCTGAAGTAATATCAACTGAGCTTGATACTTGAGCAACATTGTAGTCAACTGCCACAGACTGAATCTACAGAAATTGTTAATTTTTGTTACTTGGAATAATATTAAAGAATTGATTTTAAGAGTTTTTCTTAGTTCTTAAAACTTACAGGATTTAATTGTGTCTGCTGAAAGTTTGTGAACAAGTGATTTAAAAAGATGAGCAAAGATATTGATAGCAATGTGCTATGCGATTTTCAATACTTTACTTCAATCTCACTTTCTAAACTGAAAATAAACGGAAGTAACTAAATTGGTATAGCCCAGCACCATTTACATGTTATTGCCCCTTAAGCAAGCCCTTGTATGTATAATGAGGGCTAAAATAACATATGTGTTGCAGTAGGAGGCGGATGAAAAGAGCAACAAGCTATGCATTGTCTCGTCCTATAAGAGTCAACAGCAAGGTAGTAGAAAAAAGAAAATCGAAATCTATAATAAAAATTTCTCTCCGAGATTTTTGTGTGCGGATTTATAGTCATCATACAGTCTTAGTGCCTATCTTTATCAAAAGTAGATAGTTGGAACATTCTTAAGTTTGCAAACTGGTGACTGTGTAAAAAAAAAGAAGTTTTTTTTATAAAGAACTTAAAAAACTAAACAAAGACTATGGTTTTGTCTAGTGCTGGCATAACAAGCGGCCTTGGGCTTCCAGCCCTTAGCATTCATATCACTGAGGGATTTTACAGTTTTCAAGAAGATTAAGAACTTTCTGTTAAACCCTTTTTTCAAATCCAAGAAATGAGCTTTTGCGACAGACTTATTTTTGTGAATTGTTGCAAGTCTGATAAAAGCACTCAACTTTAGTAGTAGTTAAATCTTGTCAATCATCTTCATCCGGTCACATGACAAACATTTGAAGTTGAAGAAGTGACTGGATAGTCGCCAAATGCTCCTTAAGGACTTTCACAATCTCTTAATGGTAAATGTTTAACTTTACTACTTATCTGAGTCATATTAAGCTTCCTTATATTTAAGTAAAAGCTAAATCAGAATGATAAAACAAAAAGATCATAGGATTCCACAATTCCTCATAAGGTCTTGTATGTTAGTTATATTCACAGGATTCGGTATTGTGCATTGTTAAAGCTGACAAATGCTCAAAAGCCAGATAATTTTCACAATATACATTTTGAAGAAAAGGACATTAATCTTTACAGTTCACTCCACTTATTATTACATTGCTTAAAATAACAATCTACATATTTTTAACCATATAATAAGTACTGGTTAGTATCACAATAGCCAGCTTAATATCACAGATAAACTTTCCTTAGACATGTCCAAGATCCACATGTTAATGGGAACTCAAGCAAAAAAAAATGATAACAACTATCCCACAACACTCAAAGATAAGTGAAGTAAGTAAATTGTTTTAACAAATATAGAAAAAAGAGAGGGGATAAGATAGCTAAAGGGAGATAGACAGTAAGGGATAGACAGATGAAGGAGTGAGAGAATTTAATTTAATTTAATTTAATTTTATTTATTCCATTTGTTGGGCTTCTTGCGCTTCACAAATAATTCATGATAAAAAATAATCAAAGTTCATCACACAAACAATGCAATGCATAATAAATAATGTACATAAATTTCTTCTCTCATGAGGTTAATTATGTTACATCTGATTTTGAATATATTATAGTACAATTGAGTAAAATTGAAACATAAAGTTTCATTAGAAAAAAGTGCAATCGTGTAATCATCGTTACGTTTTAGCGAGCATCAATTTTATATCAATCAGACAAGTCATTTTTGGCTTGCAAAACGTTTTAGAACATACTATCACATTGTTACTACTTAATATTAATCTAGTAGAAATAATAATAATAATAATAATATACAGCATTTATAATGCGCATTTCCATTTTTAAAAAGTGTTCAAAGCGCAGTACATAGAAAACAAAAATCAACAACCATACAGAGTGAATAACATAATATGACAATTAAGAGTAAATTTTATACATTTACCATCAAGCTTTCGCCAACCATCCAGTCGGCTTCATCAGCTTGAACTGTTTGTCATGTGACCGGATGATGACGGTTGGTCACATGACAAAACAGCTTGGTAGATGATATTAGTTGTTACAAAACATGAGGGTTGTGGTTTTTGTTGCAACACTATTAAATGCTGACGGGTAACCATAAAAAACAAAGGGGTTTAGTTTGCCTTCACGTGTTGGGATAACATTCACAACTCAGGTATGATCGTACGCCACCAGTCGGAAAATGAGTTTGATCTTTAACAGCCATTTTCTCGAAACTTAGTTACTGAAGGTGGCTTAATTGAAACCCAAATAACTTTGTTATTAATTATCATTTTAAAAATGTCTATCGCTAAAACGCTCATAATTGAACAAGCTTTCATGATATGTAAAATTTGATACATCGAAAATTCTGACATCCGGCTGATTTCCACTGGCTTGCTCACATGTTTTAAGGTAAAAAAAATGTGTAAAGCTATTGTGATATGTGGTTGGTGCATACCGCTGGTGCAAACCGATTTCATTATCAGTACTTGCTTATCCTTGATAGGCAGGATCATAGACAGACTTTAAAAACGGAGGACCTGTGCAGGTTGCTCAGAGTACCATCTTGGCAAAATTCAAAACAATAAAAACGTCCTACCAAAAAGTGTCAAACTCTGACAGTCTAAATATAAGAGTACTTCTGAAGACAGATAGCGACCACCCTCTGGGCGAAGGGAAGTACCAATGTGTTAACGCACAAAACATGTGTTGGGCAAAAAAACATGAATGTGTTAAAAGCAGTACACTTACGCAAAATTCCATCAACAACAGTTGATTCTGTTTGAGGTTAAAGTGAATGATCAAAAAAGAAGTTAACCACATCTGTTTCAAATTTTCAATTTCAGGTATATCATCGAGTGAGTCTAGATGTCACCCACATACATTGTTGACTCTGTCTCGTAATGCTGACTGGTCATTAGAGTGGTCAGACAGTCAGTGCCAGGCTTCACAGATGATGACATGTCTTATGTATACTGCAGCATTGGCCAGGGATAAGTTTGGGGTATGTATTTCATATCAACATCAATGTATAGCCCTAGTGTCCAGACATGGGTATGAAGCTAGCTTTGGCTTCGGCTTTGC
This sequence comes from Clione limacina, assembly GCA_032362205.1. Taxonomy (NCBI): domain Eukaryota; kingdom Metazoa; phylum Mollusca; class Gastropoda; order Pteropoda; family Clionidae; genus Clione; species Clione limacina. Next base: position 10,426 of record JAUUEB010494058.1, read on the forward strand.
GAAGCCGCAGTTTAGAAGCCAAGGCTTCGTGTTATTTTTTAGAGCCTGCTTCGGCTTCGTGATGTTTGGAGATGCTGGCTTCGGCTTCATGATATTTACAAAAATCCTGGAATCTTTTTTAATTAGAATTGGTGTTTTTCTTACTCCAAATCCGTTC
>JAUUEB010494091.1:0-10580 GCA_032362205.1 Clione limacina
GCTGACTCTTGGACACCAATGCGGTTGAGGTGGCAATTGAGGGGGACATGTTGACTTCGCAGCTGGAAAATCAAAGCCTGGTCTCCTCTTCTCAAAACATTTATAGGGTCCTTAAGTAGTGGTTTTTGTCATTGAAATTAGTTAATTTGTTATATTTCGCTTCGAACTTATATTGATTGATAATCGTCAGTTCTTTTATAACTCAAATAGAAACTAAGTTTGGTGTATATAAAATAACAATCTTGCACTTCTATGATGTGGGTCATTGTATTAGGTGACGCATTGAGTGATGATGTGAATATGCATCGCTTCGTCTCTGGTGTTGACAAGGTCACACTTTGGAACAGCCAAAATATCGACCCTCATCGCAGAAGTCTATTATTGTTATTATATTGTCTGTATTAAGGCACTATTAGCGATATTATATCCACGGAGATGGGGGAATTCGAGTTAAAATTGTGTTTTCATTTTTTCTCAAATTTTAGGCCGACACAAAACATATGTGTACCTCCACTTTTCAAAAACCCTAGATACGCGACTGATTGTATCGTAAAAGTAAGTCTTATTTACACGTGTTTTTTCAGATATTCGTAATCTAAGCAGGCAACTTTTGTCTATATATTTTAATGATGTTTTCTCTTTTTCAGATGTTGTTTATGTTTTGTGTACGTTTATCACAGGCATCCTAGGATCTTTTCGTAGATGTCTTTTTTACACTCTCTTGTGCGATAAGATTTATTAGTAGCGTCTGTGGCAGACCCAGGCAATCAGTAAAGAAAGTTCTCTAATTTGAATTGTAACGAGTATTCAAATCCAGCATTATCATGAGTTAAAGATAAGCAGTCTTTTCATCTATACATTTTTTATCACATAACTTTAGATGTTTACATAACTTACGTTGATGAGATTTTCTGTTAGTGTCACTGGATCAGCCACCCAATCTGGGTATCCAGTCTTTTGTGTAACAGCTTGCAACTGTGGGTAGAAAATGTTACAATAGCTTTATACGATACTATATTAAAATTTATAATAGCACTGGCGTTATCAACTTTACCCCCATGTTTGAATAATGATTTATGAAAAGCGTTTAATTTCGGTAGACCTGGTCGAAAACATGGTGTGAAAAATACAAACGTGGATAGTGCATGAAAATCTTTTACCTGCAGTTCTTGTGGGCGCGAGTTATTATGTAAGTGCACTCGATTACCATGCGGAAGGCCCGGGTTCTGCTACTCTTCAATCCACCAGGAAGTAAAACTGGGTAACTGACTTTATACTATGATCATTGTCAGATTGTCTGAGCACCTAACACAATGACGCCTTGAGAACGTGTTGAGTGGGTCCCACGGCATAGAGCCACCGCGACAGAGAGTCATCGCGACATAGAGCTAGTGGCTCTATGTCGCTTTTCTACTTACCCGATGGCTCTCTACCACGATGGCTAACAATGTTGTTAGTAAAGTTAATATTGCAGTTAATTAAAAGAAACATTATCGAGGAAATATGCCATTCGAAATAAACATTAAACATTGAAATAAAATGAGTGGTATTTTGAAAAAAATACCGTCTGAGTTCCCAACACAAAGTTGCCATATGGCCCATTAGAGTTTTTTGTTGTTGTTTTTTTCAAGTGCTTATACTTTTAATTCATGTCAATGTCACAAAAACTAACAAGATGCTTTATATTTAATATAGTTACGTCGGTATAATACTAGTGTCAATTATGTGTTTTCAAAGATAGGGAAATGTGTTCTAATCCGAAATCAATCAGTATACAACAAGAAATAATAATAACAAAATTATAAAATTAACAATTTTATATAAACACAATGTTCTATGTCAACTCTCAAATCAACATAATCCTGTTTGTTTTGTTAATAATCAATTCACAGACAACAGTCAATGACCATCCTTCCAACAGTGGACAAAAGCTCAGCCGTGGGCGACAGTGTCAACACATATCAAACAATAAGATCGTTTACGCGATCTAAGTGTCATCACCTGTGTGACACTCCCTTGTACCTTCATCGTTATTGGTGCAATTCTTGTTGAATAAGTCATAATATAGAGACATAAACTAGTATACTGTTTATAACAGATATTTAATAATCACAAAATTATAAATTAACAGGTACAAACACAAACACGTATATCAAACATACGAACAAATACATATCGACGGCACTGTGTCGCTTTCATAAGTATCCCGATGGCACATAATCGCTTTCCTACTTACTCGATGGCATTTTGTCGGGATGACACTCTGAAATATGTCTGATAGCCTTCAATAAGTATAATTCGACCACTTTCTTAATCTATTAACGAATTTCCTTTACTATTAAACATTATCTGATTCAATAACTTAAAGGTTTTATTATAATTTAGTATCATATTTTCTTTTTTGAAATCTCAGGCAGTGAAATAAACGTATTGCCATAAAAGCGAGCCGTCCCTGACTGTAAAAAGACGGGAAATACATGAAATGTTTCAAAATCGGATTATTTAAACCAAACAAACTATGAAACTGAATATTTTAATCACACCATTCTGAATGTCTTATAATCAAGTATTAAGGAATTTATGATCAACTAAAAGCCACTCAAGAAAAAAGACATACAATTTGTCAAGAAGGGAGAGACAAATTTACAATCAGAAATTGAGACAAGATGCTACCTGGACAGTGCATCAGACTGGAGGCTTCTTGTTGATCTGAACATAAGACTCAAGGTGCCAGAGGAGATAGCAGTAGTAGCAGTCACAAACTTGAGACCTTATATGTTGTTATTATCTGACAGTTCAAAGTGAAGAAAGAGTAGAGGCGTCAGGAGAACTGAAGAGGACAAAATATACAGGACTGTATGAAGAGGGGAGGAAGAATGGATTGAAAGTTCAGGTATGGGCCATAGAGGTAGGCTGCCGAGGATTCCCTGCAGCATCAATGGCAACATTTCTGAAGGGAATAGGAATTCATGGAAATGAAAGTAGAAGAAAGCTGAAGAAACTTGGAGAGGTGACAGAGAGTGCCAACATGGCAATATGGGGATGGAGTCATTACAAGAGTTGGGGTAGCAACTGAGAAGTACCAGTGTCATTATGGTGTTGGGTGATAAACCAGGTAGAGCCATCTAGTAAACAGTACTGTCTTAACCGCCGAAAGTGTATTCAAGTTGGATGGTGAGGTAGCTGATGATGACACCGACACTGAAGGTGGCAATGGGCCACAAGTCAGATTTTCTGTCCACACATCAAGCTGGAGCACAAGGGAAACCCGAGGCTGGTCCAGCATGGTTAAAGAAATCAAACTTTACATAAATCATTGAGATGAGGCATGAAATTTTATAACATTTTATTGAGATTTTATTTTTGAATTTGAGGTTAAGATCAGATTCATTGTTCAGGCCTAGGTGCATCAAAGCTTTGATCTACAATGTTAAGAAACTACTGTCATTAAGATGATTGGTCGACTTGTAGACTTACAAAGGAAACTAGATTACAAATTTAACATAAATTAAAACTTTTTTATTCCCCAGTCTTTTGTTCTCAATTCCACATGATGTTGGTGCCATTGCTATTGCAGGCCGCCAGACCAGTGGCAGAGGTGAGGGTCCATATTTGTTTTGCTGCAATCTTCTGTTTTTTGGAACTTAATGCAATATAAATTTATGTCTTGCATGGTCATCTTTTGATAAGTTTTACATCAATGTGCCAGTGATTTGATACCTGGTAACACATGGTTTTGTTGGGAAAACCCTGTCTCAGTGCAATTGCCTCATATTCGACTTAGGAGGTGAATGCCTTTTTCAAAGATTTAAGATGGTAACTTTTTACAGATGTTCACATTAAAAAATGTCTCCCACAGTGGGGTTCAACCCTGAACCTCTGGTCAGACTTGATTAACAGTCTGTCATCTTAACCAGCAATCCAGCATGCCTTTGCTCCCTGTAATTTGCATATTTCGTTGTATCTTTACTCTCTTTCTCTCTCCTTTTTAATCCTATTTCGTTGTTTGTATATGCGTTTTCTTCTTCTTTTATGCTAATAACTCAAATTGAGAATTTTGTTAGGGGTCATAGAAGATAAAAAAAAATGTCATCTATGAATAAATAATCAGAAGTTGATAAATTTGTAAATACATGTGTGCGTATGGTTACAAAAGCCCAAAACTGTCTTTTCAGTTGATTTAAAATTTATTCTTAAATAAAACAACATGATTTTTTGTTTGTATGTGAATTTATTTATCTTTCAACATAATTTTTGTACTGGACAGGTAGAGGAGGCAATGCCTGGTTGAGCCCAAAAGGATGTGCCATGTTTACTGTGCCAGTCCAGCTTAGTTTTGAAACAGAATTAGGCAAGCGAGTGTCATTCCTGCAACATATTGTGTCTTTGTCAGTGGTGCAAAGTGTTCTTACACTTCCTGGCTATGAGGTGACTACTTGAATGCTTATAATATGCTACCTAGAAATATGAACAACCTGTGAACAATTTTCTCAAATTTGGTGTAAAATGAATGTGAAGAGCAAATGCATGTTTTTTTTCCTACCAAAATAATTTGAAAAAAAGCGGACATGTAGACCAATCAAGAAGTTAAGAGAGGTGATCCTAATCAATTTAGACTGTACTAGTCCAGAGTTCCTTCCCTTTGTGGATATTGACTTTTAACCTTTCCACACTTTCCTTCAACTGACAGTTTTTCAGACTATTTCCAAGATTTTGAAGTGTCAGAGGAATAAGTCTACATGAATTTGTGTCATTATTTTAACTGTTAAGTCTTTCCAATATGCTTTATGCTTCACTCAAACGAGACCTACAGGAAAAATAAGGGCTGTTTTAGAATATAAATAGAACCAATTCATTTTTGTCTGGTGTTAGCTGGTTGCATTGGATTAGGTACTGGAGCAAGAAGTGAATTAACCCTTTCAAGACTTGGACATCCTTAAGATTTAAGTCTTGAAAGGATTGAGAGGAAATGAAATGTTTCATCCAGACATTTGATATACTTACCATCCAGTCACCAGGCTCATATTTGATTTCCCGCATGAATACATTTCAGAATTGGTGTGAACATGATAGGACTTTTATTTCTTTAAAAAAATGGTGTTCTGTTTCAAAAACCAGCTTTTTTCATAAATGTTTTGATAACATAAGATAAACCAAAGCAGGGTTAAGTTTGCTCCATCAAGTATTGATTACTTGATGTTGGAGACGTTATAAGCCATCTGGCCTTTCTAGTGTCTCTTCTTTCTTTATCATTCATAGTTTGACTTTGCATGCATGGCCGTAATTAGTTGTTAAAAACCTTTAAAAGACTTTAAAAACACTTTAAAAACATATATTCTTTAAATATTAAAATGCTACTGTTGTTCTAGCTGATCCAGACAAATTTAGGCTCTTACTATTCTGTCTTATGCCATGAAGTGAGTGGGAGCAGCAGGTATGTTGAGCTGTAAAGTGTATTTTGGAAGTTGTGTCTCAGAGAAGAAGAGTTTGTCTGAAATCTGTTTATGCTGAGCAGTGAAAAAGAGTGCCTTGAAAAGAATAGCATCTTCAGTCATGTGAGTTTGAAGTCTGTATAAGAGGTTAAAGATTTTGTGATTTCATTCAATAACTCAAATGTGATTTTGTTTCCAGGACCTTGATATCAAACTGAAGTGGCCAAATGATATTTACTATGGTAAAGAGATGAAGCTTGGTGGAGTGTTGGTCACTTCTACTGCAATGAATTCTTCTATTTATGCTACTATTGGTAAGTACCAGGGTTTGTAATACATGACTTTCAATTCTTTTCTGTCTCTTACTTGATTTTTTGAAGAGTATATTTAAAAAATGTTAAGTTATCTCTTACAAACTCTTATATTATTAACCTGAGACAGCATATTAGCCAGCTTTGAAATAGATTAATCAGTTCTAAAATAACTTTCCATAAAATCTATCGTATTTTGTCATAAATTGTCATTTTTCTCTAAAGCTACCAGAATAAAAAACTTATAACTCCTAAAGAAACTCATACCAATGTTTTAATAAACAACGAATTGGAAGGAAAAGAAGCTGAGTATAAAAGATTAAAATTTTACTTAACTTACATAGCTGTTGTCCAACATTTTAAACATTATCATGAGTGTACAAAGCATAGTTTCAGGGGGAGGGGAGTACTAGATAGTATACGCTTTTAAAAAGAAACAACAAATGTTGATGCGTATTCTTTTGAAAAATATATTTTTGATGTACGCTTTTCGAGGGGAGGGAGGGGAAGAAGAAAAAGAGTACACTGTGTACGCTTGTGAAAATGTTGACGATTTTTGATGGCCCCTAAGTGAACAAGAGTAGCCAACTGCAGACATAGAAGGAAATTTTTAGAATGATTGATTAAGATAAATCAAACTACGTCTTAACATGCAGCAATGTTGTGTACCTCCATTAAACCTTAAAAATTCTTAAGTATTTACATATAGTCTGCCAGAGATATCATAGATTGTTTAGCTCCTTGAGCCAGCAAAACATGCTACATAGATATAATATACACAGAATTGTATGCTTGCTTGTATGGTTGCGTGATGATTTTCTCAAAAGTCCTTCAATGGATTTGTCTGGAGTTTGAACATATGATAACAAACATACGAATATAAAAGGGGAACTTTGAATAATAAAATTCATGAAATTGCAATTTTTTTACATTTTATGATTTTCTTTTTTTCCTATTCTTTTGTTAAATATTTTAGATTGCCATCTTACTGATTAAGCGGATGTCTAAGAACTACTTATAATAAACAAGTAAACAGGAAATTTGCAAAACTGCATTCATAAAAAGTGTGCACTTTCGGTCCTGGAAAGCAAAATATAGACATTGTAAATCCCAGAGGTTGATTTAGTACTTTTCATAATGAGACAAACCAAATTTGTGATTACTTCTTTTTGTAGAAAGCAGGGGCGTATGTAGGAATTTTAAATTGGAGGGGGACATATTGAGGCGAAACAAAAATATCAATGTTTTTGTAGGGGGTGGATTCTTTCTAAAGGGGCGTATTTTTAGGGTTTTCATATGGGGGTATTTGGCGCAAAGCACTAATACCTAGGGCATGTTTTGTGTCATCTTTTGGTAGAATGTAAGGGCGTGTTTAGGCTTTTAAAACTGTGGGTGGGGGTATTGGCGCAAAGCTCCATTAACAAAGGTGCTGAACAGGAGGTCCTTTTTAATAACATTTAAGCATTTAAAACATTCGAAAATTGCCTGAGTTTTTCAGGTTGGTTTTTTCTTAATAACATTTATGCATTGAAACCCTTCAGGGGGACTTTGGATACTCTCTTCTTCTTCTACTTCTTCTATTGTGATAATTCTTAGAGGGAGTTGGGTATCACCGACACAACAAAGTCGCTAGTAGATATTATATAGTGAATTATGTCAGCAAAACTTTACCACACCATTTTATTTGTATTTTTTATAATGTGTATGTGTCCCTGGTATTTTTTTTCATAAATCTCTTTGCTAATTGTTTATTCAGGTTGTGGTTTTAATGTGTCTAATGACAACCCGACCATCTGCATCAATGACATAGTCAGACTTCACAATCAATCACATCCAGACCTGCCGGACCTTGAACTTTTGACCCCAGAGCAGCTGATAGCTCGCACAATCACAATCATGGAAGAGCTCATAAGTCGCTTTAACAGAGATGGTTATAAAAACTTTTGTGAGCAATATTATAAGCACTGGCTACATGGGTATGTATTATTCATTTTGATTTAGAATTTTCATAAATATCTAACATAGCCAATCGAGACTCTTTTGGTGGAAAACTTCACAAAATTATATTTATATCAAACATAGGTAAGATTTGTGAGGATTTCTTTTATAACATCAATTTGGGGAATTTTTTATGTCTCCATTGACAGATATTACAAATATGGTAGTATCACATCACTGGTATTTGGGCTCTCTTTGTAGTAGTAACCTTAAACATTGATGTTAAATCAACTGGATAAAGAGGCTCAGGGCTGAGTTCAAGTTTAAAAAGAGTAAAGATTCAGAAATAGCATGGTTCAATACTTTGTATGCATGATTTTAAAGCCTGTTAATTTGCTTATAAAAGTGTAATCAACTCATCGTTAAGAAAAGTGCATCATTTCTTCTTCTTTCATTCATTCACTTTTATCTCAAATGGATTTAACTTTGTTTGTCGAGTGAATTATGAGATAGGGTAGTACTTTATAAACACTGAAGTTTTGCTTAACACATATTTCGCTTAACTCTTGTGTGCTTCCCTTTGCCAAGAGGGCGTCCATTAATAGTCTTCTGAAGGTACACTCTTTATTCATACTGTAAGAGTGCTACAGTTAGCAAGAAGGACTTTTTAATTTTTTTGTGGTTGCCCAGATAGTGCCTCTTGTTGACTACACTTCCTTAGGTTTCAAACAAATGGGTCTTGAGCCCAGCAGCTTTACAACTTTGTCATTGCGCCCCAGTGCATTTAATTTTAATCTTGATGAGTCAGATGCCATAATTGATTGATACACTTTGCCATAGATGTTATTGATGCATTAACCTGCTAAAACAAGGACAATGTCTTTGTTTGAAAATGACTGTAGTTTTTAAATATAACACTTATTCCAATAAAAACAAATTCCCACCTTCTTTGAATCATGAACAATAATTTCTGTGATAAAATTGCTGGTTAACTTGTCTAATACGGATATTCTTTCCCCTAACAGAGGTACAAGAGTGAACCTCAAACAGGACAAAGAGATGGAGGGTGTGGTTGAAGGTCTTGATGACTATGGCTTTCTGTCTATCCGCACAGATGACGGACATCTGGTCAGTGTCCAGCCTGATGGAAACTCATTTGATATGATGCACAACCTTATCCACTTCAAGACCAGATAAAGCTGATTTCTGAGAAAATCATGGACAACTTTAAAGCCTTTAACCCCCTGAACTTTTCTTGTGTTTTTACATTGCAGTTTCAGCAGTTTCTTTACTTTCTTGTGTTTTGTAAGCTCTACAAAGTTTCAAAGGGCATTGCACTTTTTTGTTGGAGCAAACTTCCAAAGATTATCTCAGTATTAGCATAAAAAGCCTTGTTGCTAGAATATTCAAATTTCGCTCTTCCATATACCAATATTTTTTGTTTCTTAATTCAGGCATTTTTTTGAGCTTTCACTTTTAAGCTTTTGAACTTTCACCTTTAAGCTTTTGAACTTGAACTTTTAAGCTTTGGATACTAATAAGGTGGTTGTTTTATGTGACAATACACTATGGCAGTTACAAAAAGCTTACATTACCTCTATGGTTGTAGCTCTTTCATAAGTGATATTTCTTTTGCACTGGACATAAACCTGATGTTTCACTGTATAATTTTTGCCAGATATTAATGCACAACTATATCAATATAAAGTCAAACATTATAGTCTTTAGATATATTCCAACATAGACAAATTTGATACTGTTTCCGAGAGAATTATCGCTGAGTAATCACTCTGTTAAGCTGGGGTAAAGGATTAATGTGTGGTTTGAGTTTCGACAAAGTGATATGATCTGTTTTTGCTGTGATGCTAAATATTGTTTGTTTGAAAGTGATACTACAACGAGGTTGTTAAGATTTTTTTCTAGTTGACTAATACTGTTTTTACTTACCATGACGGACAAATGCAATGTTATAACAATGTTTCTACAGTTATTTTTAAATATTGATAAAATGTTTGTTTATTGTTTGTGCTTTATTGTTGTTTTGTTAAGGCATTTCATTTTTACCTGCTCCGACCAGCTTGTCTAGAATATAAAGATGCTCTATTTTTATATAAACCACTTTATTGTGATGAGTTGAATTTGACCAAAGGCATTATATCTGTACCCATTAAACAAATCTTTAGAGAACTCTGTCATCCTTTGAGGTTCAGATGATTTTGACTCATTTTTTAAAAGATACAACAACCAAATGGCCAAACATGTTGAACACTTTTTGGAGATTTTTTTGACAGTTAAATTCTCTATGTATATTATAGATATATATATATGCATATATTGTGACGCTTATATGTACCCATAGGCACCCAGAAGTCAATCAAATTGAGGTTTGATAGCGAAACAGCCTCTTTGGAATAACCCTTTTAGCAAAACAGGAAAATAGAATGCATAAGTCATATTGGTTAGGCAGGTATTATGTTTTCATGTTTACAGTAGACAGATTACTAATTTGATAATAAAGAGGCAGGAAAACAATGAGACTTAAAAGCCTAACACTGAGTGAGACCTTTATCTGAGAGCATGAAGAACTACTGATTTGTGTATGCCAGTCAAAGCCAGTATTATATAAAACATTGATTTAAGGTATTGTGTGTAAGTTAAACAATATTGAGATTATATGTTAGCACTAGGGGTTTACCCGGCGTTGCCCAGGTTTACACAATCTCAAATAAATTGTTTCCCTTACGTCGCTAATAGTAGTCAACAAAATGTGTTGTGGTTTACTCGGTCTTGCCGGGGAAGGATACAAAAAAGAAAGAAACACAAATTTGGCTGACTTTTTAACCACACTGTAGACCTCTCTCTCTCTCTCTCTCTCTCTCTCTCTCTCTCTCTCTCTCTC
>JAUUEB010494102.1:0-10579 GCA_032362205.1 Clione limacina
AATATAGTTAAAACAAACTTTGCGCTCTACGTAAAGAAAATGGTCACGCGTCTTTAATGGTTTCACTTAGGTTTTTCTTTACATTTTAATGATGTCCGTTTCTTATATGTTTGAATTGTTTACCAAATATTTTGTGTAACATTTGACCCAAAGCATCAGCAAATGTTTAAATACATATATCTTGCAGTGCACTTTCTGTTTTGGATTTTCAACATGAAATGGTTATCCTGAAAAACAAAGTGTCCAGACCTTTGGTCAACATTTGAAAAAACTAAAAGCATATGTCGTAAAAACACATATTCTTACTTCCTGATTAATGTTCATATACATTACATATAAATGAATGTTTACCTAATCATTTAGATCTAACAGTTTGCTTACATATTATCTAAAGTTGGAAACCAATTTGTTGAAGGTATCGCCAAAATGAAGGGGGCAATGGGGTATCAAAGAAAGCAAGCATCGATACTTGAAAATGCAGTTATTTGATGGAAATAGCTCAAAAACAAACTTAAAATTGTAATTTCCATTAATCTATTGCAAATAGTCATAGACTGGACAATTTAACATGATGAATTCAACTGACAAAAATCTACCTAAATTAAGGTGACCAGGTAGTCAGAAAAAGTGGAGAAAGGTGATGAAAAGTACAATTATTCACTTTCCTCAATAATATTTATCAATATGCAAATAAAACAATTTGCATACTTTTACAGATATAAAAATAATATTATATTGTCTTCATTTGAAAGACAATTTAATTTGTGAAGCTTTATTATTTTAAGAGATATGCCCAGTTAAAGAAAAATAGCACATTTGCTAAAAAGGGTAGGCAACTTTGGAAATTCCTCTATAAAACATAGCCGAAATCAGCTTTTTGAGAAAAATCAAGTTTTGATCACTAAAGACAATAGAAAAGAAAATTTAATACTGAGATTTTGTTTTCAATGTAGAAAATAATCTACCACTGGCAGAATTTACTTTAAAAGTGATAAGAAAATACTAAATAATTTGTTTGAAAAAGATTTTTTTCATGTTTCTCATTCTTTTCACGTTTATGCAAATGAGCTAATTAGCATACTCATCATATTTTGTTTCAAACATTTTTTTAGCATCAAGATGATTCTCAATTGAAGTGACTTAATGTTCATGGTTTCATGATATTTGCAATTAGACAATAAAATGAAGAATTGAATAAAGGGGAATAATTTTAGCAAATCTTCTGCTTCTGTCCGTTGAAATGAGCTTATAGTTTAATTTGACCAGTCTTTTAAACAATAGACCCTAAGGTATACTGCTAAAGAACATGACACAATGTTTTGCTAACTTGGTTGAAGTGACATTGGGGATTTTCATCATATTTTGCAGGTTTATCTTACTCAATTAGAGCTTACAATGATTGAACTTTAGCGGCCATCTTGAATTGCAGGCAGCCATCTGGGATATTTTTCAAAATATGTAACTCTTAACAATTGTTTTGATATCAGCAGCATTAAATCATGTTTGTGTGAAAATACTGACTTTTCTTGTTTACTACTATTAAACGTTAAAGTAGGTCAAAGTTCTATTTTTAGAAACGAAGGATTTTTTGATTTTTTCATAATTTGGATCCAGACACATCAAAGTAGTGAAATCCACTGGAGTTGTTGGATTGCATTTTTGTTTCATTAAAATCATCTAGGGGATCACAGTGCCCCCACATTGAATAATGAAAAAGAAATAAACAAATTCCAAAATCATAATTTCCGGAATATTTTGAATAACATCATATTGTTGCATCAAATAACATTTAAGTGAAACCTGACATATCAACACAAAATTGATTTTTTAATGTGAGATTCATAATTCTTTATTTATTTGAAATAAATCCCCTTAGACGTGAACAACCATAACTAAGTGATGATACTAAAATTCTAGCGTCCATTGTCCTACAGCAACTGATCAGTTACACCATGTAAGGATGTCCACCTATTATGTATCTTTGCTTCGGCGTCCATAGCAACAGGTCACACTCTAGTTGTCCCTTCTTCTACAGCAGAGTCCTATATACCGTAGTATTTACTTTCTAATGGAAGAGGAAAAGATTGATACATGTTCATACATGCGTTGTCTGGTTTAGTGCTTTTGTTTTACAGGGGTTTACATATTTCTTTATTCTCTGAAAATGTTATGATGGTTATTGCAAACCGATGCATTAAAAAGGCATCTAAAAATATTATTTTTCAGTAATAAAAGCTGTCAAACAGAAAGATGTCATGAGTAACGTTAAAAGTACCTAATACCAAGTGATGTGATCATATAGAGAGGAGGGGGGAGATTTGTGAGATACTCACTAGAAAATAATTTTAATATGCAGGGTGATGTTTTTTTTATATCCGATTTTTAAGATTGATTATAAAAATGTAAGACAGATATCCGTATCTAGTTTTCAATAAAAACTTTGGAAATAATTGCGGTTTTGATTCATTTTGCAAATGTTTGCAGTTTGCTAGTTAAGTGCAGTTAGAGTCATTTCGAAGATTTTGGCTAATGTCTTCTAGTTATATTACTTATTATTAACCGCTACTTACATTTCCTATTGAATCTAAGAAAACGCAAGTATTATAAACTGAGTTCATATAACAGAAAACCACAAGGTTTCACTGAAAACTAAATACTGACTTTTCTTCTTCGTAATCAGTTCACTCAGAGTTGAATAGGGTCACTGATTCTGGGTTAAAAAAGCGACGTCGTTGGACCTATCAACTTTTGTTTTAAATTATGCATACAAGCAAGGGGGTTAGAAGTTGGTGTCACTAATTTGATGAATACGTGTTACTTGATTGTCACAAAAGAAGGTTAAAAAGTTTGTTACAACTAATATCGAGATTTGACCGTTATCTCAAATGACCAGATATTTCTTGCATAATCAATTTTCAAAATCAGGCGCTAGAAAAAAACCTATTTTACATGGATATTAAACTTAACTTATAAATGGAGGGCTAGATCGATTGTAATTAAATCATTAATAATTCTAATCTCGTTTCCCTTACTTCCACACCCTTCGTTATGTCTCTCCATTTCGCAATGTTTCCTCTTTATCTGCAAGTTTCCTTTGACCAGAACCCTTTGCATCGCAGGTGTTATCGAAGCACACCCGCGTTTAGTTTCTCTTTTCTGAGAAGTAATTCAAGATGACATCGCTCGCTCTCACAACCTCTCGCCGGCAAACAGAACGATTATGGGATTATTGAAAAGACAGGTACACCTTATTTGACCTAGTAGAAATTTCTATTTACCGCTGAGATTGAAAATAACTAATACCAAATACGGCACATTTTAAAATGCTAAGCATTTGCATAAGTAGTATACATTCCAATCCTACAGTATTTAATATACTTTCGGTTGATTAACCAAGTATATTTTCCCATACAGCATTGTCGTAGACAGCTCGTATTTCCTACGGGGATGTAGCCTAAGTTGTCCACTTCTGCTTTGGACTTGCTATCCTAGAATAATTATTTAGGTACACCTTTTACCAGTGATATTCAGAGTAGAGAAGAGTAGTCTGATTGTTTTGCTACTCGAGTAGAGTAGAGTAGTTAAATTTTCCTCGCTACTTAAGTAGAGTAGAGTAATGCCGCTATCTACTCAAGAGTATCCCGAGTAATCCACACAAAAACCATTACTCAAATGTTAACATTTTGTTTGGTTTTTTTAAAAGTTGTTTTTTGTTTTATATGAACTCAGAATGTATTGGAACAAATAAACATTTTTACCGTGAGTTTTTATTCTTGAACTAAAAAAAGATCACACACACAAAATAAGATTTTGCATTTCTTATTTACCAACCCAATTTTTTTTAGTCATGTCACTCTATTTATAGTCCAATTTTCACTACTCACTACTCGAGCCGATTTTTCGAGTAAATAAGTGGGTCAGCTCGAGTAAGTATTGAGTAGCGGAGCAGGTCACTACTCGGGAGTAGAGTAGCGGGTTCACAACTCTGCCTCTTACTAGTTGGTATTACGGGCATCAAGGGCTTTTAAAAACTAACTCATAAGGTCCCATTTCACCATATACATGAGATTTTTACTTCAATTTACCTAGACCTGTGACCATTTTATTGTGCAAATATTCAAGTTGATTCCACTGACATATTGGAAGACGAAGACGAGCCAAAATAGATAATAGAAGTGTCTCTGTAGCTGTTCCAGACTAGCCACTGAGTCTGAGAGGCGAGTTTTACGCTCTGTAGCTGGTCCTTATTTCCGGTCCGTTTCCCGGGAAAAGGAAGTCCCTTCCTGGTTACAGTTGAGCAGGAATTGTGCACATTTATTTATCCTTTCAAAACCGTTACATATAAATATTATTTTTGGCAAAGTTAAATAAAACATAAAGTTAAATGTTTTTGGGTAACATTTAATAAGTATCGTATGCATATTTAAATCTTGTCGCCCTCATCATCCATGGTGACGTAGCCGAATGGTCTAAACCGCCGATCTAAGGAACAAGATGGCCGAAATTCAACAAGCTAGTACAAGACAACGTTAAACACTTTTGTAATTAAGTTGATTTGTTCTTACAACCCGCTACTTAAGTTACAAACCACAAACGTTTGTTTTTAGTAGGGTCATCTAGCAAGCAATTTATGACCTCTGTTAGATTAAATGTTTACAATATTGTGTCGAAAGTATATCAATTTTCAATTGTCATATTGTTTAGATAGTTATATCATTGACTTTATTTGAAATTGACTTCGAGAAAACTATGAAGAGCTTTTCCTGTTAAAACTATTTGACCTTAAGACTGAGGCTTTGTTTTGTTTTACGCCGTGGCTGCTCGTATGGGCCCATACGAAAAGAACTGGTGCTCACCAAAGGACCATTTCTCCTTCAATTTCTCACAAATATTTCTCGATTTCAATAGAAGAAAATATATTTCTAGTCTACACAATCCTTCCAATTATGAAAGAGATCCAATTAAAATTACTCAAGTTATCACGTAAACAAAAATCCTATTTTTAATCTATTCGTACGGAAATTATTTTTCCTTTACGCAATAACTTGAGTAGTTTTGATTGGATGCCTTTCATATTTAGAAGGATGGTAAAGACTAAAATTTCCATTTCTCTGCTTGTTTAATCCAGAAATATTTGTGAAAAATGAAGGGAGCAATTGCTCTTTTTGAGCACCAGTTCTATTCGTACGGGCCCGTGTGAGCAGTCACTGCCTTTGTTTAAACTTTTATAAATTTTACACTTTGAAGCGACAATTTTAATTGAACATAACATCTTATTTTCTGACAAGATATTGGCACAATGAGTTTTGAAAGGGATTTTTTCTGCCACGACTACATTTTACTTTAGGGTCTTACAAATGGCGGTGTGGTCAATTAACTGAGTAAATGACATGTTTGAGGGTCAGTTGGCTGTGAAACCTTTGATCTGACTTTAAAAAAGCTGCTAGATCACTTAAAAACATCTAAAATTGGTAATTGCATATATGAAAGCTTCACGAATATTGTGCTTTTTAATAAAAATTAAACTGTTTTGGCGGAAACAAATCGATCTGCGCAGTAATAATAAATCATTTGACTGATGTAAACAAACTGATAGGTGGCCTCTTTCTAGCCAGATTTCTCTTTGAAACTGTTAAAGTTTATGGACTTTGTTGTGTTATTACGTAATAATACAAACCGACAAGCTCACAAAAACTCCCAGATCTGTTGCATTGAAACAGTTTAAGTTTATGTTTTGTTGTGTTATCTGTTTGTTCAATTGTTAATATTTCTATTTTTAAAATTGTGTACATTTTGACTTTGAATAATTACTTGGCCAATCCCTAGGATGTTGGGATCGGTGTTTCTTTAGGGGGGGAAAAATTATCTTGTATATTAACTTTTTATATGGTTTGCTGAAAACTTGTTATGCATTTTTAAAAATAAATGATCTTTTTAGATGATTTTGTTCACCATTTGCATTTTTGATTGGCCAAGTACCGAAACAATAGGCAATTGACGATAACCATTATGTACGTCATATATGTATGCTTGTTATACATTCATCATACATCTGATGAAGGGAATTTCTTTTATGTGGTAGGAAATATGAAAAAAAGATGACATAGAGGAAGGTGTGTCATTCCTATATGAGAACAGATGTAATTGAAATATATTTTTAGTGCCATTTTTTCTTAAGAAAAAACAGAGTACCTTGTGTGTAGAGTTAAATTATTGTACGGTAAGAAAATGCAAATCTGATGGTGGGGCAGGAGGATTGTCAATATTGTTCAAGGAATCTCTTATCAATCCGGTTCATTTAATTTGTTTTAGCAAAATAAGCAAGTTTTTGCATTTGAAATTTTATTTTATTGATGAAAATCAATCTTTATTTTTAAACGTTGATTGATTTAGAATATAAAGGTGATAAAAATGCACACAAATAGCAGTTTATTATTATTGGGTAGGCGAAGATATATTCTGCATATTAGATAAACAGACTTGAAATCGGAAGTGAAAGTAATCCTAATTTGAAGAAACAAGATGGCCGAATTTCAGCAAGACGGTTCACGCAAAAGTTAAATGCTTAAATAACTTTTGAAAGTAAGTTTATTTGTTCTTACAACCCACTTTTTAAGTTACAAAATCTTTGTTGTAGCAGGATCATCTAGCAAGCAAGTTCTGGCCTCTTTTAGATTAGATAAAATTTATATTTCATCAATATTTTTTAAAAGAATATAAATTTACAACTAATGAAGACAATTTGAATTTAATCCAATGACAATTAAGCTTATTTCTAGCGTAATTTTAATTTTAACTCCCCAATTGGGTTGCATGTCATACAAACTGACAAGGTACGCGATAGCACAATCCGACAAAGTACGCACTAATGCAAACCGACAAGGTATGCAATAACACAAACCGACAAGGTACGCGATAATACAAACAGACAATGTTCACCATAATACAAACCGAAAAGGTACGCAATGATACAAACCAACAAGGTACGCAATAATACAAACCGACAAGGAACGCCATAAGACACACAGACAAGGTACGCGATAATACAACGAACAAGGTACGTCATAATACAAACAGACAAGGTACGCGATAATGCAAACCGCCGACAAGGTACGCGATAGTACAAACCAAAAAGGTATGCTTACAACAAATTACGTTTCTAAGTTCAGACAATTTTAAGTAATGTTATTTTTATATACAAATTTGTCTACATTTGAGAAAATAATTATCTTGAAGTGCCCAAAAAGTGCAAAATATGTTTAAGCACTGTTAAGCTAGCCATAATGTTTTGAATGATTTTCACATATTTTTAAATAACTTAAATGTTATGGTTAAACTAACAAATGCATAAACTTTCTGTAATGTCATTTGTATAGCTTGCTGCCATTTACCTAGACACATCTCAGTTAAATGAATATTTTTTACAAAGAAAAAATGCTAAAAAGAAGAACAATTTTTCAATTTAAGATATTTTTCAGAAATCAATTTACATCCTCGGTGACACACATCTGCAGAATTTCAAAAATAGATATTGTCAGCCCTTGAATTTATTTTAATGTTTATATAATTTGTCTACATAAGAAAAATATTATTTGAAGGGCTCCAAGAGGGCAAAAGTGTATATGTACTGTGAAGCTAGTAGTACCTTATAATTTTTGTTTTTTTTAAATTTTCACCCCATTTTATATATCTTAAAAGTGATGGTGGAATAATAAATGTTCTGTAATGTCATGTGAATTGCTTGCTGACATTTAGCTTGACACAGCACATTGAAATACATTTTTTAAATAAAAACTGCTAAAAAAGATGACATTATTGCAATTTTGTAATGTTTTTTGAAAATCAATTTTCATCTGCGGTGACACATATCTGCATTTTTTCAAAATGTATCATGTCAGGCTCTTCTAAGTTATCTTGTTTTTAATGCAAATCTTAGAGAATTATGCCATCTGCATTTACCTAAACACATCACAGTAACATTCATTTTATTTTACAGGGAAAAGGCTAGAAAAAAAGATATGGCCTTTATTTAATACTACTCGGAAATCAAAGTTCCCCTGCAGTCACACACATGTCAGTTTTTTGTGTATATTGTTGGGGCGCTTTAAAGTTATGTTTTTTTTAATACATATTTGTCTACCTTAAAGAAAATAATTATGGTGAAGGGCTCCAAGAGTGCAAAATGTGTTTATTTACTGTTTAGCTAGCCCAGTGGCGTGTGGTGACCTCTGATGTTACGAGTTCATTTTAGCGAGGACACATGCTGGGTCCAGGAAAAAAAGTTTAGGGGTGAAACCCTGGAAAAAAACTACAGCTTAGGTACAGAAATCAACGCATTATTATAAGGAAAACGAGTTGCAAATTGAATTAGACAAGGTCTAAATTATATTGCTTTCATTTTAGGCCAATTCATGTAAATCAAAATATAGGTACATCTTTCATGACAACATCAATGAATATTCTTATACAAATTGAAAAAAGCACAAACACTTAATATATCCACATAGTTTACAATACAGTCATGGACACTCATGGTCAAATCTCTCTTATACCTAAATATAAGTCTTTAGAATAGCAGGAATAGAATGTTCATCATAATTCATACCTTCATCAGTCAATCACAATCCACACTTTCTAGAAGGCAGCCTCCTCAACTTCCCTGTCCCTGTCATGACTCATACTTAAACCATCAAAACATGACATTTTTCTTCCTCTTTGTTTATCAGTTCACTTATAAATAAATAGGAACACTGATTTTTTTTCATAGATAGCGGTTTTCTTAGGAAAATATCTATTTGACTAAGAACAAAAATGCCCTTAAAATGTCTTTCTATTTCCTTCTAATTTAAATATCTTTCCACATTTACTCTGGAGCAAAACTATATTACTATAAAAAATATTTCCGTGGATATTTTTTTTCCAAGTAGAAGCACCATTCAGAATGAATTGCTGTATGGACAGGAACTGAACATATACAAAATCAGATGAAAAAATAATTAAATTCTAATGTAATCAGGTAAATTGTAACAACTTAGTATTCAAAAAGATAACATATATGAAAAAGCAGTGGTACAAAAAAAAATTTCCAAGTCTATTTAAAGTTTTTTTAAAGTCTGATTAAATAAATTGGGTGCTAGCACTCTATTTTTCATTTTTACCAATGAGATTACTTAATTTTCTATAACATGATTACTCTATTTTACTATAGTCATCAGGGCTAACATCGAGTTCATTCCCTGACGCGCACTCGCTCGGTGTAATATTATTTCGAGTCGAGCACAAGCTATCGGTTACATTCACCATCCTACGAGTTGTTTTTAAGTTGTGATTGTTGTTATTAATTCGATTGAGTTTTTTAATAGTCGTGATTGTTTCTGTAAAGACTACTTTATGTGGTTTTCTTTCCCCCCTTTTTCACCTACGAGTAAAATGCACATACTTTTAATGACTAGACACGGCACTGAGCTAGCCTAAACCCCATAATGTTGTCAATGATTTTTACACATTTTTATGAAACTTAAATGTGATGGTGAAATAATAAAAATTAATATTCTGTTATGTCATTTGTATTGCTTGCTGCCACACATGACAGTTACATAAATAATTTTTACAAAAACATTGACTAAAAAGATGAAAATATTTCAATTTTTTAATATTTCTAAGAAATAAATTTACCTCTGCAATCAACACATCTTCAGTATTAGTATTTCAACATGTATAATGTCAGACCCTTTGAAATGATGTTATTTTTAATGCATATATGTAAGATATTTATTACTTAGAGAAAATAATTATGTTGAAGTGCCAAAAGAGTGCAAAATGTGTTCATCTGTTGTTTAGCTTGTTATACCCTTTAAAGTTGTCAATGATTTTCAACCAATTTTTATATAACCTAAATGATGTAGTCAAATTATAAATGTTTTGTAATGTCATTTGTATATCTAGCTGCCGTTTATCTAAACAAATCACAGTTAAATAAATATTTTTTACACAGAAAAGCTGCTAGAAAATAAGAAAATATGGTATTTCTTTAATATTTCTCAGATATTAATTTCCCTATGCGATGACACATATATGTCACTTTTTTCAAAATGTATTATGTTCAGCCATCTAAGGTCATGTTAATGTTAATGCATATATGTCCACCTTAGAGAAAATAACTTCGTTGAAGGGCCGAAGAGACCAAAGTGTATATGTACTGTGTAGCTAGCCTTAACCTATAATTTTTTAAATGTTCATCCCATTTTATAAAACTTAAATGTGATTGTGAAATAATAAATTATGTTATTTAATGTCATTCGTATTGCTTGCTGACACCTAGATACATCACAGTTACATAAATATTTTCTAAGCAACGCTCTTTATAGCTAGGCTTTAACATTTGTCTCTGTCTCTCTTTCTCTCTCTCTATCTCTTTCTCTCTCTCTGTCTGTCAGTCACGCGTTCTGTCGCCAAGAAAATTTGAAACTATTGATTTTGAGAAATGAAGAAAAATTTACCTACGTCGGGATTTGAACCCTCGACCTCCGGGACAAGAGTCTGAAGCCCAACCGACTGAGCTAACCAGGATCTTATAATA
>JAUUEB010494113.1:0-10579 GCA_032362205.1 Clione limacina
AGAGAGAGAGAGAGAGAGAGAGAGAGAGAGAGAGAGAGAGAGAGAGAGAGAGAGAGAGAGAGAGAGACATTGCATCTGTGCTTATCAATTATAACAAAAACATATGCTTGATTACTATTTCTAAATTACCTAGCTTCGCCTCTGGTGTGACCCAAGTATCATGTTAGTTAAATTTGTATTTTTATGCATCAATTCCTGAGTATGAAGCTTGCACATGTTTAGTTTAATCAGAGGCCGTATGTGAGAAACTACCGAGCGAGTCATAGATTTAAAAAAATGACGTAATTCATGACTAATCCAATATAGTCTGTTGCCATCTTCACATGAAGAAAAATCTCATTTTCTATCATACGGTCTTTGCTTTGATTTCTAATCCATTTAACAAAGTTGACTCCATACCTCATAACACTAAATTACAAACAAATTAATTGCTTTGAAAATCTTATCACTGCATTTAACTTCCTATCATCACATATAATATTATTATATCGGCGACAACATTTTTGAAATGTGTAAGGGCTGCCACATATTGTACAATCACAGTATACTGTCAGCGGCCCAGTTAACTGTCACCGGGATAACCAGTCTGAGCATGAACCTATTAACGCTGCTAGATTGCCAAGATGTGTCGCTCCTGCCTGCGAAAGCTTTGCTACATAAAAGGAAGTTATAACCTCATCAAACACAAACTATGAACCTTATGATATTTGCTAATGATATAATTGTATGGGCTGTCGTAACTGATCGCACTTGAAAATAATATCTGTAATCTTCAACGCATCAACTAATCAACTGATAATTAAAGTGATAAAAAAATGTTATATTTATCTTTTACATATTAGTAAACAGTAAACAGGCAAAGTGATAACCTCCTTAACAAATAATAATATGATAACATCAAGTTATCAAGTAATTTGTGGTATTTATAAAACGCTGTGCTATGACTACTTATTTCACAATCAATCAAACCCACGACCTCCAGGTTTCCGGCCTGATGCTCTACCGACTGAGCTATTATGAGAGATGTTATCCTAGCCACACTTAACGAACGATACCTTCACTTCATTTTTTAGGAAAGTAACTAGTATGGGTTGAAGTGAAGTTGAACGAACATTTTTTGTGACTTCAACTGAAAAAACCCACTAAACGAAAAGTCACTTATTTAATTCATCATAGTATTCATAGTATTCATAGTATTCACAATGAGTTAATTATTTACTAATTAAGTGAATTCAAGTTTTTACAATTCTGTTCCAAAAGGCTGATACGAGTTTTAAGAACACACAGTGCACCTATGGTTGTAAAAATAGACAGCCAAAATATTTTGTCTTCATAATAAATGAAATATTAATCAACATTCTACAATCTTAGGGTACATTAGTCTAGAATAAGCGTATTATCTGGTTTAATAGATATATTTTAACATGATAAAAAGGTATTATATTCTTCATCGGTTAACATTGGGAAGCTGAAATACATTTTCATATGTTTATAATTATATTTGCTTCTTTTATGGTTCGCTTTGTTTTATATCTTTAATCAGCCATTTCTTTTTTAAATTTCCCTTTCAACAAAATTGTTTTAGAGCCTGATCTATAGAATCTGATTCTAACTGAAAAATTATGGTTATATGATGTTACTCATGCTTTTGATAATTCTTTCAATTTAAAGGAATGTATTCTAAGCATTTGAATTAATTAATAGTATATTAGCCCAATTAAAACAATATAACTAACTATTTCAACAAAATTATATTTCAGGAGAAGGACATGATTCACAATGATAGTCATGCTAGAATAGAACATGTACTCAGTAACTCATGGATTCACGCTTTGAAGGGTAGGTCTTGATTTTTAGTTATACAGACATCTTCGTTATTACATAATATAATGTTGTTATCAATTCATCAATTGTTTGTGTTTAATGTGAGTTCTGAGAAGCAGTTCAATAAAGATGGAAGGTTACAAATAGACATAGACACATACATAGACATAAACATAGACATAAACAAAGACATAAGCATAGACATAGACATAGACATAGACATAGACATAGACATAGACATAGACATAGACATAGACATAGACATAGGCATAAACATATACATAGACATAGACATAGACATAAACATAGACATAGACATAGACATAGACATAGACATAGACATAGACATAGACATAGACACCAGAGCAAGAGTGTAAAGTGTCAATCAGTTCGACTGCTTGGACAATCAAATATCCCTTGGTAGCGACACCAATCCGTATGATTCATCTCTGATTTCTACAGTTTGTTGAGCTACTTCAAGAACTTCGTTTTAAGAAGAAGAACAATGCAATAGATAATTTAATGTCAAGGACCTCACGAGATACCTGCTCTCCTCGCCTTGCTGACAATATATCGGAAAATAAAGATATCATTTAATGAAAGGGAAACAGTAAATACAGTATGGGGATCTGAATTTTGCAGACAGCACCGTTCTGTTGACAGATGACAAAAACCAAATGAGAGACATAATAATTATTAATTGCCTTAGAAAATCAATTTTAACTTCGAGTGACGTCATGTCGACCGCTTCATCAGACTAGGTGACTATTAACGCACCTACGAGACATCCTCGCGCTAGTGCTTGAGTTCTGTAGACCGAATTGGAATGTTCAACACCACTTTAGATAAATTTGAGTATATATAACTATTCCAGTATATTAAATAAGTATACATTATGCCATTGTAGATACTTAAGTTCTCCTCGACTCAAGATACAATTGAGTACGAAAAATGTTCTAGAATAACATTATCACTATAGGAAGAAGAATGAAACATTGACCTGCTTATCTAGTATTATGGTGCTAGGAGCAGAGTGCTTGCGTAGATATCCAACAAAATCATAAGAAAGGCAAACTTCAATTGATTGCTGGCACCTTTTTGAGAACAATTAAAATCATGATTTCTACAGCAATATCAAGTCACTGATTTCTTTTTTGGTCCGGATGCTGGTACCTTGCAATGTTAATCAGAGGAAACCTCCGAGCCTTAATAAATGACATAGAGTTATTCTGACTTTTAAGTCCGTTTTCCAAAAAGGAGGTGTATACAATGTCGTTATCATACAGACAGCAGTAAATGTCTTTTGTTCTGCTTCTTTGATATTGTTTGAATTGTTTTTGTCGGGAAATGCTTTTATTCAAGTCAAAAAATATTAAACTTAGCGTTTACTTGATAAATGATTCGAACAATTTTATTTTCAGATACGGAGTATGAGAAAAGTCAGTTCAAAGTTGACGATGACGAACAGTCGATGCAAGGACTGAGGTGGGATGGAGCTTCATTGCGTCAGGTAAGCAGTCGATATTGGCATGGATGTGCAGTCAAACCCTGCTATAGTGCCACTCACTACAGTGCTAATTCCACTGCAACTCTAGATTTTCAAAAGCACCAATATTTTTCTTCTTTATCCTTGTTAGAAAAGCCGCCCTACAGTGCTAACTTACAGTGATAATTACTACAGTGCTAATATTTCTTAGCACCAAATTGTTGATTTTACCGTGTACCATTGTTGAAAGTAAAAAAATCCCATCAAACTTCATATTGAAGTCCCATAAAATCTAAAAAAAAATTGAAAAAGTTGTATTCTGTTAACTATAACCTTAAAGGAAAGCTCCTCTGTCCTGATAGTAGTTGTATCCATTTGAATCCACTAATAATGAACACCTAGCTACAGTGCTAAATTCATTACAGTACCAGCTTTAAATAAACACCACAATTGGCACTGTAGCGAGGTTTGACTGAAATGAGCTAAGCCTACAAAGGTTTATATCCTATGATATTACTGAAGTCTCGATTCATCAAATTAGCAGACGATACAAAGACTTAAGTGGGAGAGAGAGCTTGACTTAGACAGGCAAGTAGTCAATAAGGAGAGAGCTAGACTTAGACAGGCAAGTAGTCAATAAGGAGAGAGCTAGACTTAGACAGTAAAGTAGTCAATAAGGAGAGAGCTAGACTCAGACAGTAAAGTAGTCAATAAGGAGAGAGCTAGACTCAGACAGTACAGTAATCAATAAAGAGAGAGCTAGACTCAGACAGTAAAGTAATCAATAAGGAGAGAGAGCTAGACTTAGACAGTAAAGTAGTCAATACGGAGAGATATTTAGACTTAGACAGTAAAATAGTCAATAAGTAGAGAGCTAGACTTATACAGTAAAATATTCAATAAGGAGAGAGCTAGACTTAGACAGTAAAGTAGTCACTAAGGAGATAGATCTAGACTTAGACAGTAAAGTAGTCAATACGGAGAGAGATCTAGACATAGACAGTAAAATAGTCAATAAGGAGAGAGCTAGACTTAGACAGTAAAATAGTCAATAAGGAGAGAGCTAGACTTAGACAGTAAAATAGTCAATAAGGAGAGAGCCCGACTTAGACAGTAAAATAGTCAATAAGGCGAGAGCTAGACTTAGATAGTAAAGTAGTCAATAAGGAGAGAACTAGACTTAGACAGTAAAGTAGTCAATAAGGAGAGAAAGCTAGACTTAGACAGCAGGCGCGTAGCCAGGGGGACATGGGGGAAAGTCCCCCCATTTGAGATCCAAAATGCTCTAAATCTTTTCAATTTTTCACTAATCTCAAAAATTTAGGCAGCTTCGCGGCCATTTCTTTGATTATATACTCTTAAATGCTCTAAATTTGCATCATTTTAAACCAATTTAAAAAATATACTTAGACAGTAAAGTAGTCAATAAGGAGAGGGCTAGACAGACAGTAAAGTAGTCAATAAGGAGCCAGGCGTGATAAGGTGCTCAGCGTAGACAGTTAAGAAGTCAATGCAGATATTTGAATGGTATCTAGGTTCATTAAGAAAGTCAGTCAATGCAGAATATGACGTTGTTTGAAGCTTCGATAAGATAATAAGACATTCAATACAGTGCTGGGAGTTGGTCGAAGCTTAACTAAGAAAGTTCAGCATTTAATTCAGAGCTCGGCGTGGAATGTACCTCTATTCGACAGGTAAAGAACATAGGTATTCGTACAGAAATTATTACTTAAAAACATTCTATATGTTTATCATCATTGCTTATCCACGCGCAAAGCAAAGGCTTTCAGCAAGAGCAGTCGCGTATAACCAGACAAATGTGTTGTCATATGAGAGGTATACAAAATAAGTACGGGCATACACATGGTGTGCAATCAAAATTAAGGCTTAGAATGAATAACATAACCATGAACGCACACAAAATGTCTTGTTCGGTTACCAAGCCCCAATAGTCCGGCACCCAGACCCCTAATCCATGTACCACTAACTAGATATTCTTGTATATATAATATTTTTATATAGGTCCCTATTTGTCCGGAATGAGTACTTTCCTCAAAAAGACACATCAATATTCATGAATACATAATGGACAAATTTATATTTTTTGTCATATCACATGAGCCTAAAATTGTTTTAAAACCATTGTGGATGGGCTAGCCAACACATAAGGGAAGCAGGGGGATTTCAGATACGGCGGTACTGGTTATTGACGCGTTAAAGAAAATACGAAAGCTGCCGAATTCCACATTTAAAATATTTTCTTTTAAATAAATTTTGGGCCATTTCCTAGTTTAACAACCTTTGAGAGATGTTTTATTTGCTTGGAAAAAATCTAGGCCAGTAAGTGTTTCTGGGGCTCTAGAAACTTGAAATTGTGCATACAAATCTAATTTTTACTTTCGCATTAATATTCATTTCTTTTTCCTCAGGTTGGCACATGCCCACAAAGCAGATATGCAGATGCTTATACAATTCAAAAAGTTGATTCAGATGATCTTCTCAACTTCAACTTTGTTGCAGGGATAGTACCAGCTCTATGTAACCTTATAGAGGATGTAAGTCACATTAGATTACTCTAGAAATGTCAGATAGACTAGCATTGTATGAATTATTCTACAGAAACCCATATCAATGAACACACGCTAACAGCAAGAAACAGTTGTCAAAAAGGGAGAGAGATTTTAGAAACCAATGTGTTAAAGCCACATCAAAACGTCAATAAATGTCACTTGTGTAAAATTTCAATTTTGACTTGCAACACATCTAGTGATCAGACGTGTCATACAGTTAACACATCTAGTAATCAGACGTGTCATACAGTCAACACATCTAGTGATCAGACGTGTCATACAGTTTATTCATTAAATGGAGCCAAGTTTATGTCAAAAAAACATTTTTTTGCATAAACGGCAGTGCAGCCATTTAACGTTAATGTACAATCACTAGCACACACAATATCATACTGGTACATTTTGAATATCATAAAATAATGAATGTGTGATCCTTAATGGGCAATATAAATCATACCATACAATTTCCAGAGACATTTTACATTATAACATATTCTTTGTTGTGTCGTATTTCAGCTACACAGCAAGGTTACCCTTAGTGCATCAAAGACACATGATGTTGTCACTGTGAGTCCATTTTTAGCTTTTCACTTTTTATTAAATTGTCTTGTTAAGTTGTATAGATAATTTGTATTATTATCAATGAATAAATCCTTCATGGTTATCTATATTATTCTTTTTACTTGACAATTACTTTTCTGATGATTTGTAGCAACTTGTGACCTTGTTTTTTGTATCTATTTATAGGTACTGAATGAACTAAAAGATTTCATGTCACCAAATGGACAGCCACAGAAAACGAAACAAAAGCTTTTACGAAACCTTAGAGTGAGTTTATATGATACATCTATCATATTAAAAATATGAATTTGAATTTAAACTTTGCTTCTAATCATTTTTTAAAATGTATCTGTTAATAGTTGGCAAGTATTGTGTTTTTCTGTATAAGTTAAATTGATTGGAAATCAATAACTAAACTGTTTAAAAGTGTACAACAAGATTTACTCCAGTGTTTATAAAGAGTGATAATGACCCTTATTTCAAAAACTTGTCTGTATTTATTCCGTTTTGGTTTGCATACACAACAATCAAGATAATTTAAAAATGCATTTCACCCAATTTAACATGAGAGGTATATTATGATATTCAAAACATAATTTTATCAAGATTAATTTAATGTTTCCTCTCAGGTGATCGATTTGTTGGTCAAACTTCTCCGTTTCCCCGTCCGAGGTGATGATGAGCATTTGATGATGAAGATTATCAAAGAAATCTACGACGTTTTAGATGTCTACATGAAGGGACTTGGTAAGAAGAATGCCCTCTATGTTGCCAAGTACATTGACTTCTTCATGACACAGTTTACACAAAAGGTATATTTAAAAAAAATCCCGTTCGTTCTTAACTATACCTATAGTAATATTTTTTATTTTTATTAGTATCAACAAATGTGCTACAATTAAAGAGACGTTTAGCGAAAACAAAGTTATCTATATAGGTATGTTTTCAAATATTTGACCCTTTTTTGTATCGTCTTCTCAAAATGTTATCAAACTGTGATTTTTAATATGATTTGTATCAACATCAAAGAATAACATGCTACTTTAATTACAGAGAAATAAATCGCATTTACATGATTAGCCTTTATACAATTTAAACAGGTCTTAAAATTCAGTTTGTTAAAATTATATTTGGGTTTTCTAAAGTCAATATGTGTGCATCATTTCCACTAACATATAAACTCTTTTAGCTATACATTTATGACAATATTTATAAATGTATCCTAATTCAGTTCAGTTTATGCTCCAAGAAGGGATGAATGAGCTTAGCATTTGCTTGACTTCGATAATCTATTGAGTTATTGCGTTTAATTTTTTGACGTTATTCAAACGCGACTGTATCTTACCTTTGAACTGTTAAAATCACTTACTTTTCCCACGATAACAGGGTAACATCGGCCTTGATGTGGCCCAGATGACTGTGGGAGTTATCAAAGACAAACGAAAAATTGTGGATCGCATCACAAGGGGCCACATAGATAGCTTTATCCAACTACTTCGGGAGAAACCGGTAATTATTCAAATTTCAATTTATTTTATTAGTCTTGACCTATAATGCTCTGTCATCAATTAAAAAGAGCAGGAAAATACTACATTTTTAATATAATACTGATTACAGCAACGTGACGTGTTGAAGACGACTGAATTTCAATTCGTTCTTTGCAACTTTTAAGAATACCATAACTCATTATTTAACTGTCCTCGGTCCCACTGACAAGCTGTTCTCCCCTTTGTGGGTGTGAAGTTTACAACAGCAGCGAATAACTCTTGTCGTTCTGTTTTGTTTATTATTCATTATAATTGTTATAAATTCTTAACGTGTGCTCTGATCTAAATTATATAGTTTGAAATTGATTGTACTTGTATTTCACAGTATTTATTGTTGGAATTAGAATAACTGTTATTTTACACTTGGGGTATATTTGCTATTATACTTGTATTCCACTATATTTATTGTTTGATTTAGAATCATTGTAATTCTATAGTTTTAAGACTATTATTTTACACTTGTGAGATAATTGCTTTTATACTTGTATTCCACAATATTTTTTTAAATTAAAATTATAATAGTCCTACACTTTAGAGACTGTTTTGAATTAATATTCATATCTGTATTTGTCCATTTGTATATTTGTTGAGTCATTGATATTTTTGTACTGAAGAAAGATTCTTATCCGAAACTGTTTGCATATTTGTAGTGTTGATTTTTTGTAATTTGTGTGTACTTTTCTTTTGGGTTGTTACCCTTCTTTTTTGTAAATAAATGTTTGGATTTGTTCATTGGTAGTTTTAATATTTGTTTATTCATTTTTAAGATTATATTTACTACCGCCAGTAGTCACCCTTTGTTACTTGGTATAATTTAATATTTAACGTGCGTTAATTTAATTTCTGTGATTTTAACATCTTATATCATATCAATATTTTGAAACTCCTGTACATGTTGATATTGACGCTGTGTCTTATGCTTGTTTATTATAATCTTTGTGATTTAAAGTTTTTAAAGCATTTCTTATTCTCTTGTTAATCTTATTAATTCTTATTAATATCTTGTCCAGAGTCACCAGTTTCTTGATCTTCTCCACGTGTTGTGCGTGTGTGATGGTGTGGCGATACCAAACAATCAAACATATATTGCAGAGAAGTGGCTTCAAGCTTGTACGGTAAGAAATCACTTACATCCATCAGGGGAATATGGGGGAATGTCCCCCCTCTCATTTGAGATCCAAAATTTTCTAAATGTGCACAATTTTTACTTATCTCAAAAAATCCGGCCGCTTCGCGCCCATTGATTTGATAATATCCAAGGTTCCCCCCTTTCAAAATCTTGGCTTCGCGCCTTATTATTGTTATTTAGTTATCATATTTAACCAAAAAAAGTCCGATATCACCTAGAAACTTCACGCTGGAAGGCTAGCGTCCTCGTAAGATCTGGCCTGCTACATACATTTCATTTTGGCTAAAATCAGTAGCAATGCCATCCTTGTGCATGAGTAGATTATTTTGTATTGATAACTTATTGTGAAAGTTGTCATTCATTGCAGATTATCACCCCCAAAATTAAAATTTATGCCCGTCAAAACCCCAAGAAAATGTGTACACAAGTTGTCACAACGGAACTTGGTTCTGCTATAACCATCAACGACGATAATACTATAAGCCAGTCACCCTAACTGGGCCGTTTAGTGAGTTCACACTTATAACAAGTGTAATATCTGTAACTGGTGGGAGCAAACGATCAATTGATAAATATTATTCATCAATATCGAGATATTCAAGTAAACGAGGGTAATACTCAAATAGCAACCACTAAAACATGCGAGGTTGACTATGTTTTATTGTAATTTGAGCAATACCCGATTCTGAAAGAATATGTCAATTTCGTGAGGTTGATAAGTGATTATTTTGTTAGCACAAACTACTGTTAACAACACCAACAGGAACAAAATGCAGCAAGTTGAAATGAAAAAATATCGCAATTTTCCGGGTTCTTTATATGGCAATGTCATGCCGACCTACTCTCAATTTTTTCAAAATGTCTATTTCATATAACTTTGTCGTTTACAACCTCAGATAACGTCAAAGGGAAGCTACTTAATACAAAAACAGTTTCAAAAGATAATAACATTATATAAATAAGAAACCACTTTCTCATGACATTTTAATTATACACATTAAAATGCATAAAAATCGTTATGCTCCCGCATGATTTCATATTGTGAATAGCTTAGATTTCCCAGCTGCATAGTTTTAAAGTATTATTTAAATAGATTCACCGACATTAATGACACACTTTCAAAACATTAACCACTCATGAATCGTTACAGGTTTGTTTATTATGGTGGTCGTCACATTTCCAATGACAAGAAGGAACACTAATATCTTCTTTGCAAAAATTGTTAAGGCACTGAACAAACATTTCAGGATAAAATTACTTTTCAAAAAACCCCTTTAACCCCTTGGTCACAATCCTGATTGTTAAGAAATCTGAAATACCGGATTTAATTATTCTCGTAATAAACTTTAACCAATATTTTTGGGTCTTCCGCAGGGTTTTGTTTTATATTTTGAATTTTATCAAAATTTTCTTTATCAACAGTTGGATTAATTCATACTTCATATCTATACATGAATTAGTA
>JAUUEB010494124.1:0-10578 GCA_032362205.1 Clione limacina
ACTTTAAGTAGTTATAGCTAGTAAAGTTATAATTGTAATCCTTTGGTATTTTTTTGAAATCTTACATTTTTGCTCTAAAATATAGTTGAGTTTGGGGTTATGTATTGGGTTTTAGTGTTTTTTTGCAGCACTTTGACAAAATTATGGCCGCGTTGGTTAGCGTTCAATGTCAATTTTTACACTTTTTAACTTTGAAAAATATATAGTTCCTATCATTTTAAAGCCAACAAATTCAGCTCAATTTGTTTCATTTTTACTTACTTCACAATATTTCTCAATTTAACAACTACCAAACAATTTATAATTGCCTTTTTAATTGTATAATATGTATGTTACCGATGTTTTGTTTCGCTTCGCCCTATTTGAGTCCATAATGCTGTGAATTCGCACCATTTTAACTCATTTCCGAATTTGACAGAATTGTTTGTAGTTGTGGAATGGTTATGCACATCGTCGCCTTTATTTGTTTGTGACGATTCTAAACACATATAACTCATCAGTCAACCAGTACATTGTATTAGGAAGATATTAAAAAAATATTAAGCTTGAACAGAATTGTCGCAGCAAAAAATTAAAGAGTCAAATATGTTCTTAAACCAGTCAGCAGCCTCTTGAAATAACTACTTTCGAAAAAAATCGCTCCACAAAGTAACAGACTCGCTAGTTTGAACTAATTAAATTCTATAAATATATCTTACTCGTACATGTGCTTGAAATTTCATTAATCTTGCCAAGATAAGCTACATCTAATTAATCTCTCAAACGTAAATAGCAATTAACAGAAATAGTCTTGTTTCTTCTCCAGACAGAGTGGAGATACATCAATACAGCGTCCCGTTTTAGTTTGAATTATTTTCGTGTTTGCATCATAATCTTTCTTATCACATTTATAATTATCACCAACATCTTGAGCATTTATAACTTTTCCTCTGTGCCGTCTGCTTGTTTCCGAAGTTTATCTTTTGCAATTGTAGAATACCAGTCTTGTCTATACTTGTCTTTTGAAGTATTGATTTCCGTCAAAAGTGTTTTCAAAACATAACTTGTGATAAGAAGATCATAAACATATTTATATTCAATTAAGTTCGTTAATAGAAAACTATTTTAGGGATGAAATATCTATTTACGGACTACTTTACAGGAGTTTTATTCTTATCATGTCGAGTATAGCAATAAATTATTTGGGTGGCAGAAAAAGGGATTAATATTCTCGGACTAACTTTCGTATCATCATTATGTTTGAATTTTTCAATTTACAGTCGTTATTACAGTTCGTTGTGATTTAGTTTAAATAAAGGGGCGTTGGTGAAATAAATACATAGCTTTGAATCTCGCCAGAGCCTAACGTTTTCCTGTGAAAAGTAGATTTATTAACATTTCATGCGCATTCGAAAAAGGTAAAAATTGGTACCCCACTAAAGCCAAAAATAAGTCTTCTGCACATAATCCGGCTTGAGCGCCTAACAAAAGTTGATACGAATATCAAACTATCTATTAACAAATGATATTTTATACTTTATTCAAGATTCAATGCACAAAGTAGCAGTATGAATATGTGCTTCCTTCAAGTTTGGGCAGTATTTATCGACCTTCTTGCGAGAATTGCAATGTTATCTAAAGATAAGCTTCTACAAGCGTTTTGTTTCAACCTTGCTACGTGTGTGTCGTATATTATTGTATTATCTAAACCTGTTCAAGCTTTGTTTGTAACTTCTATGCTACACACATTACTTATATAAATTGAAAAGGTTAATAAACAGCATGTGTTTTGAAAACATAAAAACAGCAGGGCAACTTTACTTGCCACCATGCTGAACGTAAAACACGGTCGATGGTTCAATCAAATGTTTGGTTTCAACTTGGTCACACAAAATCACAGGATTTCCTAATAGACATGCAACCTCAGGAATTTACTGGTGCGCCATATTTACATTCTTTCAATACTTCAATTCAACAGTTATCACATTACATTTTATATGTGCTCGTTATGAATTTGAATGACCATGATAAATCTACTACATATACACAATTTAATTTTCAAACTTTTAAAGTTGTAAATACAAAATGATACAAAAAAACTAAAGTCACTACCTTTTCTTTGACATCTAAGCCAAGTGTAGACACCTTAGTCAAAGTCATTTGCCCCCATTCAGATATTTTCATTGTTGGAATACAGACTAAGTATTGGTTTCATGTCCTCGGGTAGCTGTCCACCAGTTGTGCGCTGCAATCTCGTCTTTAATTACAATTTGGTTACACTGTTTTGATATTCCAATACATTATTTAATCCAATGCAGTTTTTTGGCACATTAACTTTCTGTTGCAACCGGAGAAAGCTTAAACGTTTGTGGAAGGGGGAAGGCAGGCATATCTTTCCAAAAGACCACTGGCGGTTCCTAAATGAGGCCAAGATCTCGATGAAACATACTTTAATGGATATTTTCTTGTTTATTGTACAGATATCTGAGAAATGTTAACAAAGTTTATTTTTAATATACTCAGAATAAGGGGATATAAATAACGCTAAAATCATCAACTGTTAGCGTTCTAGCTAGGTAACATCTGAAGTAAAAAGTGGTCATCGTTTTCGTTGACGGACCTACCGAACTGTTTAAGAGTGTTTTATGTAAAGCAGGTTCGAACTAAAAAAAACATTCAATTTGACCAAGTTCATCTCATGCCAAATTGTATCGGGTATTTAAAGAAGAAATTATGAGAAAGAAAAAAATATTCGTTTGATAGTATTAATGAAGAACAAATATCACAAAGTCAAATGTATTCTTTCAATGATAAAAACGAGAAAACTATCAGTAAGATAATGTATAATGTATCCATTCAATTATATGAATGAAGAATTTTTGTCACCAAAATAGAGAATAGTATATTATTTCAATGATATGAATGAAGTGGAAAAGATCAGAATCGAGTATTATAAATTATTTCAATACAAAGAATAAAGATTTATTCATACAATGATATGAATAGAGATATATAAGTAATATAAAGTATAATTTATTCATATATATTATATGCATGATACAAAAATGGATATCAACTCGTTAATCAGTTTTATACTCACAAAAGGCCGATCAGAGTGTTAATAATGCTTTAAAATACACACACATATAACAAAGGGAACAATATCAAGTTCTTTGAGATATGTTATATATCTTTGATAGTTATAGAGCCCTACTAATATCACACATTTGAGATTTCAGAGTAATAATTCCAGGCATGATATTCGATCAATTATATAATCAATGTTTCATGTCATTGTTCAAAGAAAGATAGCATTTTAATATTTAGCGTATTCCCTGTCAGCGAATCAAGTTTCTTTACAATTCGTTTTTCATTCGTACGTGTTCACATAAAGAGAGCACCCTATTATTCGGTGTATTTCCTATCAGTGAATCGCATTTCTCTATAAAGTCATGATGACCATCGTTTTGAGCTACCTTTTAAAAACCACTATCTGATGCAGACCATTTTATAACCAAATGGAACGATACCAACAACGAAAGTCCATTATTTGGTTACATGGA
Source organism: Clione limacina (assembly GCA_032362205.1). NCBI lineage: Eukaryota > Metazoa > Mollusca > Gastropoda > Pteropoda > Clionidae > Clione > Clione limacina. Next base: position 3,543 of record JAUUEB010494124.1, read on the forward strand.
GATCTTTATGGACATTTTTCGATGTTTTCATCATCAGATTCTGTAGAATACACACAAAATACAACACATCAGTTTATAAATCAAAAGATATACAAGAAATTATACATGTTCAATCAATACTATAGCTCAGCTCTACAATAATAAAATCATTATCCACAGTTAAACTTTACACAAAGATAGTTGACTCTACCATTTGATGGTGAGTGCTCTACTCTTATACTCATCTTTAGTTTTAATCTCAGGTTTTATTTAATGTCAATAAATAATCTCCTCTTCTAGGTGTTGAGGCAACAATTTGAACATCATTTTGTGAAAAGTTATGAGCACAGTTTTGAAGGTCTTCATTGAATACTTATTCGTTACATGTACAGCCAATGTAATATATATAGTGTTTGTTTCGTGCTATAACATGATTGTCACATAGAGACATAATGAATAACTAGTACGGGTTTTCTTTTTGCTCATCACAATCTTCATCATGTTAAGACTCGCATCTTCCAGAAGGCCTTTTTACATATATTTTGAATGAGTGAAACCTTTACTAAAGTATGGATCAGATTATAATAGTAAATTGTTTTAGGTGGTCTTACGCATTCCGTTCGTCCTCAACATGCCCGCACTGCAATCACTTCTTTTTGCGCAAATTTGTTACTTTTTTGAAAATTGATACTTTTCAATGTTTTATTTTGCCGCAAATATTTGACCTTTTCAATTAAAATTGTCAAATTATGCGTCCACGTAGCTGAATTTGAGAAGATCGAAACAATTATGAATTTGGATAGATCCTCTTAAAATATTAAAATAATACGAGGTTACGTGTCCTACCTTTTATCACTCCATACTATTATCGTTGTTAACTCCACAATCTTACGTATCGACTAAGATCATCTTTGTCCACTACATGTTTGATTTATATGAGGTTGAAAAGAAGAAATTGCAATAGTATGTTTTGTGTGTTTCTTAGTTGGTTAAAAAATGTATCAAAAGTATTTTCCTTTTTGCCATATCACAAGTTATCACAATGTTTTCTTCAAATCAGTTTCTTTACCAAGTGTATGACACACTCGTTTGATATCGATGAATGAATATCGAATTCATTAAAACTAGATTAGTATTCATCCATCGATATCAAACTTGTTTGCCATTTGTTAAAAAACTTAACAAGGAAGTAGTCACTATATTTCATCTTTCATACTATACAATCTTGTGTATACATAATATGGATAAGACACTATCTATTTACAAATTATATACATTATTTTTGTGTTCACTTTAATGAATCGGACAATATATTAACATAATTGATATTTCATACTCTATCAACTGGTGTCAAAATCATCTGGTGTGTAAGGTACTGATATTTCAACCATCTGATAATTTGCCATCTCAACAAAGAACGCATTTGGCCGTTGTTTACGCGTCGTAAAAAACTAACAACAAACCTCCTCTGATGAGCACACGTGTGTTTATCGGGATGTAGATTGTATAACGTAGGCTATAGTTGATCAAAGCTATACTCGTAACTTAGCACTTAGTTTTTGTTGCTACACTCTCTTTTATCATTGCCAATGTCATACGGATCACTGCTGAAAAAAGGGGATAATAAACTGCTTTTGCATTACCTGCATCTTTTTGCCGTTCCTCTGCATGTCATTCTCATGATATATGACGTCATATACAAGTTCTTGACTAGATGACCTTCACCTTTTGTCATTCATATCGAGTTGTTACTTTTATGTCATTTCATGTGAGCGTATCATATTCCATTTTTGTTACAATATTGTATAAAGAGATAGCAAAAGCCTCTTTGGCTATAAGTTAATGCTGGAATAGAAGTACCAATGAGATTTTTAGAAATGCATAGGTTTTTTTGCAAGGTGTAGGTTTAAATCATCGGTTTTAACTATAGATAACGATGGTTTTGAATTACTGAATCGGGGTTGGGATGCAGTTTTCTTCTCTCCAATATAATGCTGGTATGAAATCTATTAGGTCTTCTTCTTCAATAGTTTAAAGGATCTTGTTAATCAGCTACTGTTAACCTCAACTATACATTTTCAGAATTAATCATATTTTCTTAAAGAGAAGCTATGCTTTTTCTCTGTTGTTGCCAATGCCGTAAAAATCCATCTTACTTGATACCCTTTGATATGCGACCACAGTACGTCATACGTACAAAAATTATTAAAGTCAGCATGAATTCGTAATTAAATGTCAAGTAAGAATCTCTGGAGTTTTATTGGCAGAATTTATGAAACATGGGCATCTTTAGACAATAATTGGCAGACTTTGGTTAAAGTAAAGATCTTTGGAATAATATTGGCAATAAATAATTACGCTTTTGTTCCTCAAAATGTCAATGGCAGGTCTTCTTGATTTTGATACAAATTATTTTTTCTCCCTCCCCACCCCCCCCCCCCCTCCTTGTACATTTTAAGTTTATGATCTTCGGTTATACAAGTATAACACAGTGACATTTTGCCGACAAGAACTTTTGCGTGAAATAAAAAAATTATTTGGATCTTTGATGTCGGTACACTTCTCTCTGAAAAAACACAAATATGTCTTCAATAAATAAAATATTTGGCTCAGCTTCAAGAATAAAAATCAAAATGTCAGATACATATCCTATTTTTTGAGTTTATTATTATATTTTTTTTGTAATTGATCAAAATAAATTCTAAAAGTCCACCAAGTTGACGAATATTTTCTTGAATCATAAACTATAGTTCTGCAATTGTTTGAATTGTATTGAATGTTAAATATATGTAGGATTAAAATCTGATATTATGGCGGAGGATACATTTGGCGTAATTTAGAACATCCTATGTAAAGTGATCTGTTTGACAAACCAATACATTATCAACCAATCATCAAATACCGAACAATTAATCATTTCATCCGTCCATCATCTATTATCTTAGCTCAAAATAAGATCCTCTTTTTACCTCTCGCATAACGTTTACCACCCACCCCCTCTCTCTCCCTCTCTCTCTCCCTCTCTCTCCCCCCTCTCTCTCTCTAGCTCTCTCTCTCTCTCTCTCTCTCTCTCTAGCTCTCTCTCTCTCTTTTCCACTATACCTATAACTTGACATTTAAAAGTCTTCCTATTGCCAAATGACGACAGTCTATAGAATGACCTTTATCACAAATGTGCCAATAACAACATCGTTATTTCCACACTAGACACACCAATAACATGGCAGTTTAAGTTCAATGTCGTCAGTGTCATCATATTATTACATAGAGACTTTATATACGAGTCTGATACAGCTATTTAACCTTTTCTCAGTATAATAAAAAAAATGAATCATCAGCACAGGAAATCTGGGATTTAGCCAAATCAAAGTTGAAATTGCCAGTGTCATATAGGAATCTGTCAATTTTTGTATGTGCGTGGTATTCTGATATGTAGGCTTTAGTCTGACGCTAAGACTTGATTTTACAACATGCAACACGAGAAAAGTTGTATAATCCATGAATCAGGTTTTTTTCAAAAGCAGATGCCAAATACCAATTGGCCTTAATCTAACAAGATTTGCTAATAGTAATCTTGATACAAGAATTAATCAGATGGAAAGATAAAGTAATTGTGAAATACTGACTGGGTTTGAACCCGTTACCTCTCTCACCTGAGTAAAGACGTTGTGTCATGGCCACTATCTTTCATAATGATTTCACTCACGAACACCAAATCATTCATCCAAAGGGATTAACGCCAATACTTACACAAACGTTCACATTGTTTGTCTTTTCAGTGATTGATTGGGTACAGTGTCATTGAAGATGTCTGGGTTCAATACCCAAGCTGTAACAGAGGCTGAAAGACGCCATTCTATCAAGAACATCATCATCAAAAGTAACGGAGATGTTATAATTGTGTATTGAGGGTGGCAAGTGAGTTCAGAGAACTAATTTCCTAACCCTTTCATTTGGATTCCCTTCATATTATCTATCATCATATTTATCGTGATGAGGTTTTTTGTAGGTCTTCTGCCCTGGTCTCTGACAAACCACTCTGCATTGTTTATTGAAAATTGGAATTAGTCGGAAATTACATCGACCATTTTAGCACATGATACATTCTCCAAATAACACATACGCATCCATGAATCAAACGCATGTACTCACTGTCACATGGTAACATTTTCCATCTTCAAAAATCATAATTACAATTTCCTACACAATCATTCTTGTTTTCTAGTTTTGGAGGTAAATTTTAGAGTAAATTCATACTGAAAAATATTCCATACTCTCTCACTTGCCCCTGATGCATAACTCTCAATGCGGTTGCTCTTCCTTTCGGTTGTAAACCACGAGTCATGCACAAAGCTTATACATGGGACATATGTTCATTTGTCTGTCCGTACGGAAAAGGATGATTTGTTATTTTTAATCGCTATCAACGAAGTCAACTCTGGTCAGTTGGCCGATTTTGCCTAAGCGAACTGCTTTTCACATTGGTATTTGTGTACCACTTTCTTTCTTCTTTACTTAATGGGTCATTTTGGTTTTCAAAGCTGATACTTTTATAAAAATCTTGCTTCTGTTTTTGTGTGTTGACCGTTATACTCGTTTTTCTACAGTTTTTATCTAAAGAATCACAGTATTTTAAAATAATTTGCAATAATCACAATATCGCAATTATATGTAAAAACCCTCTCTAAGAAGTAGACAGTATATGAACATATCTTGAACAATCCACACGAATCATAACCAACAACAGTTTGTGCCTTGCTTCTACAGCAGATGAACCAAAACTGATCAGTTGTTTGATTAGTTGACTTGGATTGGGCCAATTATGTCTTGTTAAAGCAGTAATTCTTTATTGCATTGTCTTAACAATGATGAACTATCATATTTGATTGCAATGTACTGACAATGCTTTCGCACTATAATGTATTGCATAATACCATATTCTTTACTCTTCTTATCCAATATCTACTGTTTATACTATTCTGTGTTTTTCACAAATTTCTGAGCTCGTTTTACAATAACGTTTTCTACAATAATTAATCAATCTTAAGTCTGAAAGAAAATATCGAATCGATATCATAATATTGGACATATAGCGTAACGGAATAATGACATCAATGCCTAAGAAATGTATATGATATACATAGTAATATCATACAGAAAGAATGTCAAATGCCAATTGTAAATCTATATTAAGCTTACTAAGACAGTTATGTTATAGACAGTTTGTCGCCTTACTCACTAAAAGCGTGTATGATAGCATTTTCATTACGTATTTATTGTTATTACTTATTTCTTGTTATTACGTATTTATTGTTATTACTTATTTCCTGTTATTACGTATTTATTGTTATTACTTATTTCTTGTTATTACGTATTTATTGTTATTACTTATTTCTTGTATAACGAAGTTATCACCTTATCAAACAAAGTCTTTTAACTTATATTTTATATAAAAGCACATTCAATCCTTTATTAAAACACATTTTTGTGTTCACATTCCACACATTGATCTCATCTGATGTAACGTTTTAGGTTCGAATTTCTCTCTGTTCTCCATTATCATAATTATTACGTCGTCCCCCTATTCTGTAAAAATATTTCTCTTTAAAAAATGTAAACATATTATGATTTCTAGATAACTGTGACATGGATACATTTCTTGTTCAGTGTGATACTGTATAGTAGAAATAAAAACAGCAAGACAACTTTGTACAATATCATGAAGACAAAACAAAACTGAACTTTTTCTGTGATCAATTCAAAAATTGTTTTTTCCTATTGTAAATAAGACGCATTAATGTGACCAACCAAAGAAAGAAAGTGTTTCTGTGAAAAGTGTTCCTACCCTTACAGTACCTCAAATCGAAAAACGTCATCAATATTGTGGTGGTGTACCAATTCTAACGCAATTTTGGATTTTACGACATCTGGTTTATTTCAAGGTTTATTATCCATGTATAGATAATAACCACACGGAATACTTCATATTTCATGATATTGGATACTGCTATATATCTCTACCAGCATCATAATTATTCTCTTGGATAAAAGGATTATCACATTGCAAATATGGAAAGATCTATGTCAGTACAGGAAAGTTCCAAAGGTGCCAAACCAAAATCAGGCAGCAAAAAGATAAAAAGAGCCTCTACAGGCAAGACAGCAAGGGTACACAGAGACAGTAGACCATCAGAGTCGTCAGCGGAAGAAAAGAGAAGTTCTAGAGCACGATCTGCTGATTCTACTGAACCGGTAAGACTTGTTTTTATGTATGAGTTTTCTGTGCACTAAAAAAAGCCTGATGACTAATAACTTGACTGTCAGTGTTGTACAAGTACAACATGTTTACATACCACAGAGCATGATTATCGAACCACAGAGCATGATTATCGAACTTCAGAGCATGATTATCGAACCTGTTATGAAAAAAAACGTTGTGTGTGACATGTGTTTATATACTTGAAATCAATTCGTTTTTTGCGATGTTCTTGATCATGTCTCATACCAATGATTTTGTATTTAGAAATCTTTTGATTGATAACTTATTGATTGATAACTTATTCTTTATAATGAGTGACATTTTAGTATGTTAGATATTGACTTAATACTGGCGACATTATTTTGTTGCACAAGAAAGTTTATGTCCTATTAAATGCTATATTTATACTTACACAATCACAAGCATCTAAGACATATTATTATACTCCCCCAGTTTGTGGTTCTCTTCATACCTCAAACTGTGCTAACGTGCTGATATCCTGCGTGAACTGGTACGGAACACTTATGTGTTACGTATGCTTCTGCTGTGTCGGATTGTTTCATGACAAATTAAGTCAAACAGGAATAAATTCATGATTTTAAGTAGTGATGAAGTCAAATCAATCTATAGTCAAATAACTAGTTCAAACCAGCGCTCAAAACGGCCCAAACGATATAGTTGTGAGAAACTGTGATTCGATTTTCAAACATTCAATGTCTAGTCACATCGAAATTTGTTCGTCATCACTCGTAATACAGTCACTATTCACTTGTTTTCGGGTCTTCCTCGAACTTTTAT
>JAUUEB010494135.1:0-10578 GCA_032362205.1 Clione limacina
ACACACACACACACACACACACACACACACACACACACACTCAAATTAGACCTATATGATTTAATAGTTATTTCCTTGATTTCACGAATGTGTTAAAGCAAATCTCGTGGTTCTAATTACTTTAATTTTGAAACCATATCTCTTAATTCAATATCCATCGTTGAAGTAGTTTATGAATATGACAAATTACAAACAATCAACACGTCTTTTATCTAATTACTATTATCTAATAATGTTGTTAACGCAGTCTAGGCAAACACGATTTCGTTGCTGGAAATAGGATTAATGCTTAGTAAATACAGATATTATTCAAAAGATTTATCTTATCTTTCATAAGTGACCCATAACGTAATGATGTGGCAGCTGTCTTGTTCTCTTGTCTACTCCGATAAGCTCATTAGTTGTCTGGCTCTAATCACATACGTCAAGAACTTGGAGGTCAATCAACGAAACTTAAGTAAGTGATTATGGCTTGATGATACGTTAGACGTATGAGGAATGTGATTTGTCATTGGGAGTGATGATTAATCTGGGAGGTAGAATTTCATAGAGTTATCTTTCTTGTAAACGTTTCCGGTTTGTTTTGTTTTGTAGTAACAAACCAACCGGTCACACGAATAAATGAAAGAAAAGATAACATGTTGGAAATAATAACGTCATTTCTGTTAAACAATATTTCGTGATTTAAATATATGTGTAGGTGTGATTGGCCGTTAGACAGACGAAATAATTCATGAGTTATCAATATTAAACATTGCAGCCAATAATGAAAACATAATAAAATGTAAACAAATAAAATAAGCGCGAAAACACCACCAACAATCACAAATTATGTTTTTAATTATTAAGCCAAAACCATACTTTATCAACATTGTGTCTTCGGTAGCGTAGTTGTCAGTGCACTCGCTTACCATGCGGAAGGTCCTGGTTCAAATCCCGCCGAGGACTCTCTCGGATTTTTCTGCCGCCCTCCTGTTCACACAGCAGTATAATTGGGTACACGACTATTGGCAGTAATATAAGATTACCAAATTAAATCGCTTAACCGACTGATCCATGATGTATTGTGTGCAAGTGTGTCTTCGTTATACCTGTCGGGATAATAATTCCATGTAAAGCGCTTTGGGCAGACCGTTTATTATTATTGTTTTAATAATATTCGCGTTTATTGAAGAAATAATGTTCTACATGAATTATCAAACACTCAATTCACTGCAGTCTTTCACAGGCATCTCGTTTACAAGCATGTCTAACAAGTTGTGGATACTGCGCACAGATTGAACTGTCAAACAACCCAACGAATGGCCATATTGACTTGTTATTATAATATGCAAGTTTTAAATAGTTTATTAACGCACAACCACACAACAATCTATCAAGGATACCGACACTTATCTTTACGATCACCGAGTATTGTAATACGTTGCATGATGACCTACACAATTTTATTAAGTTATCACTAAGTTATATCAGACTATATTAAAGTTATATCGATTTCCCTCAACCATCAACAAAATAGAAATGGAAAAGGGGAAATCATGTTTGATTTTACTCATCCTATGATATTGATATGTTTTATCAAATACTATTATGTATGCATATGATGGTGAGTGTTTGTATCAATGGATAACTAAACTGTCTAGGGGTCAGAAAAACGCATGCAAAAATGTAATAAGCAGGCGTCCCTTGTTTGTTTATCGAATCGATACATTGTTTGTCAAATTGTATGCTCTCTATAACGGACTTTGTATGTGTAATACAACAAAGACAGTGAATATATACCCTCTTATATGGTTGGACGAAGGATAGGAGACGCAATAGATGGCTGTGCCAACATATGTATCTTACTGATTTATGTGTATCCGTTCCTTGTGACCATAATTATATACCTGATTTCTACTAAAATATAAACATATGTCTTAAGGTGTTGATAACAAGTAGAATTACAATTTGGTTTATCTTCACTACTATGGTATGCGACATCACATGTATGTAGCATGTCTTTCGTTTGGAACAAAAGAAGGCGTATGTATAACGATCTGGTACTGATAAAATCCGAAACAAGCGGTTTTTTTTAATCTTACAGCTGAATGTTTATCTAAGTGAGTGCAGATGATTGAGACAATAATAACCAAGCCATTGATAAGACATGTTTTTATGTTTGAAAAGGTAACTCATTTTAAATCCAGATATCAGCTTGAATATATCTAACAGTAGCAAAAAGGTCTGCTCATATTAAAATGTGCATTTACAAGATGCATCTTTGGCGTCAATCCTGAATGATTAAGGGTGTACTTTCTAAAAAGCTGTAAACTGTTGAATACCTCTTTATTTGACATTTAATGTACACAATTTGCCAAAAATCATATGCAACGATTATTCTAGCAGTGGAACAATTATCTAAATTCCTTAAGGTCTCATTGTGCAAACAAAGCTCAAACATTCTTGTTCTCACTCACAAAAAAAAATTTTGCCGCTGAAACAAACTTCTAAAGAAGATTATTATAGAAATAAATTTTGTTAAAACATGGTTTTAAAGCATCGAAATATTCACGAGTAGTAAAATGATAATTATAAATCCAAATTCACAAGGAAGTCAGGTGAAATAATATTTAATCAAAAAAGGGTCTTATTACTTACTATGCGTTGACTGACCTCAAATTTAACTCATTTGCTGTTTCGGTATAATTTATAACTAATACGAAGCTATTTAATTGAACGTTTTACAATATTTATAGTTGGGAATCTCGTTTCTGTGTTATAATTACATGACATTGCATGAGTATATGAGTACTGACATGCATGATCACTTATGAAAACCTTCATGTTTTGACCATCGATGTCACAAATTGATAACCGTCTAGCTCTTTTTAATAATACAACATTATTTTTAATTAGATGACGGATAATAAAAAATAATATATGGTTGCGTCATTGGGACGCGTGCAAAGCAATCCTCATTTCCGCGTTTAAAAGTGTCAAGAGTAAAAAGATAATATATCAAGGGTGTTACAGGTAGTTGGCGCACCATAGTACGTCTGATTATAAATTGGTTATCGTATTACATGGCACTTAATATTTATCAGTGAACAGAGCAGTATTTTTCTGCAAAGGCCAAACAAGTTCAGTCGATTTGTGTTTGGAACACATTATAGCAGTTCCAAGGCACCTTGATTCTGTTATATATTTCCTGTGAACCATGTGTTCTCTGTTTTGAAACAAAGTGCACTAAAGCGTAATATGATATCCAGATTACGCGAACACGCTTTTAAAAGACAGAGGAAATGTGATTTATACCAATGTCGATTGACAAATCGAAACAGTCTGCCCCAATTTCTTGGGGGTTATTAAGACATAAACTAAATATGTTAATTTTTCTCTAGATTGAATATTTCTTTAACATTAACCTGACGTGTGTGTTTCTGTAAACAATATGTTCCAATCAGTTATCTTGAGTGAAGCATTTGTATACTTTTTTTCGATTATCGATGAATTTCAAAATGATAAAAAAGCACGGCGCCAAACAAGTTTCCGTCGATTAGTCCGGTAAACTGTAGGCGAATACATACAAACAAATATCTGGCAACGAAATGTATATCTGCATATTTCGTTGCTATATTAGGATCAAATATACAGACAAAGTCTTTGCCGTTTCATACAGAAGTAGTACGATAATCAAATAACGATTTCAATTACTCTTGCATTTCGGGCAGAATAAATATTTTGACGACCATGTGTTATAAGGCACAAAAAATGCCTTCCACGTCATTTGACAAATAATGCAATTTGTTTATAAATAGTGGTTTTCACTTTACACGCGTATTTATTTGTCAAGTCTGGTCAGTAAAGATTTTGTCATCCAATTATTATAAAGAGCGGCCCTTGTGATACTTGAAACTAATGTCCAAAAAAAGCGATGCAAATGTTATCTTTCATTTTTATTATGAATGATATTATATTTGCCAACTAGGAGTTCGTAGGTTGGTAAAAATGAGACCGATTTGTTTGATAAATGCACACACTTAATCAAAAAGCGCAACAGACAAAAATGCGACTTCAAAAAATTCCACTCTAATTTTATAAATTGTCTAAATAGCAAATCTAGTGCCCCTTTGGGTTGTCTATAGTTTTTATTTGCGCTGTTTGTAATACTTATTCTAAAAAATTATTTGTATAATAGAAGGATTTAAAATTCTCTCACATCACGTAATTTTTTAGGATGCACCGTTAACACAGAAAATAAAAAAGGCGTTATATCTTTCCTCAATGAATCCCGTTTTAACGATAAAAGCAGTATTACCCTGTATTTAAAAGTGCAGTTTTAATGCTGCAATATCAAAAGCATATCGATTTTTGGGAAATTGGGGCAGATATTTTTCACATTCTCTAATCTCCTCTTTTCAATAATTATATAATCAATGTCTCTGCTGGGAAATGATCTTCATCAAAATTATTATATCAGATTGATTCAAGTAATTTTGTATTTAATTTGTTGCAGGGAAACGGGGCCAGATATTTCTCGCATTTTTTAATCTCCCCTAATCAGGAATTTGGTACTCAATGTCTCTTCTTGGAAACGATCTATATTATTATTACATGTATATTAGGTTCAATCAAGTAATTTTTATTCGTCGCAGTTATTCAGTATGCTCATACAATCAGCCTCAATTTAAGAAAAAAATCAATCTACTATAAAATAAATGGGGAAACCGCTAGTTTTTGTCATTAGGAATTGTTTTTGTACATTGAAATTACCCAATAGCCGTGTGAACATCCGTACCCGACGACGTGGTTAAAAAGATAATTTTGATATTAAGACTGACAAGTCTTGAGAAATATTACTTAATTTTCTTTGGATCTCCGCATGCAATATACGATTGTAAAGATTGAATTTAGACAGATTATAGCTCAAGAGCAAACATGAATTGACATACATTTAATTGATTCTAGGAAGACAATCTTTTGAAAAGGATAGAGAAATCAGCAGGGGTATGAAAGCAATGCAAGGGTATGAATGTCTCCAAAAAGAAAAGGGGAAGTTAACATTTTTGCCAGACTAGTTTAAAACACACACATAATAATAAAATCGATATCATTTATTTTTTTAATATGGATACCTTTGAATTTTATGAATACATGGTTTTCAATAATCATACACCTTGTAAATATACGCTCTCGATATTCATGTTATCTTTGTCTCGGTATCTCCATATCTGTTACACACTATCCCGATAAGCAACTGAATTAATTGAACACCACCTTAGCGTTTGGCTTGACTCTCTACATTATCCGTTTTAATAAAAAAAAAAAACAATCGGTTGAATAAATTGTGTACAATCAGGAAACAAAACATAGTGAGCCAACACGATCCTAAGTTATACCGAAGCCTACTGTGTTCGATTCGTGTTTGCTCTCTATATTTTGTTCTTTTTTAGGGGGGGGCTAGGTCATTCAAAATAGGGTGTAAAAATAATAATTCTCTGAAACATACCATGAACTGATTATATGCTTAAGATCAATGCATCTTTTTAATGCTAACCTTTCTAGGGAAGAAAGTTCTCCCCAATGTCTTTTGTTATGAGTTATTAACATTATTCAAAAAAGGTTCATCAATTTTGATACGAGGTCAGTATGAATTATATATGATAAATGAATCAAATTGTATTTGTTGGTGTGTGAGGTCAAAAATGAGCTGGTTTTTCGGTGTATAAAATTCAAGGTTCATCAAATAACACAACGAGAGAAAACTTATCTATTTGATGTACCCTAACGGCGAAAACATAATCTACAAAAAACGTATTTATATACTTCTTAATTAGAAACAAATAGATATCCGTCATGTGGTAATTTGTTTTGTTGACAAACTGATTCGAGAAAAAAACATTTAAATCGTGATAAAAATATCCTCCATCAGGATGTATTCCAACAATTGTCATAAGTGTTCAGTACGGTTTGTAACCAACTTTTAAGAATATCAATCGGCAATGTGCTATTTTTACTTTATATAGCTGTATTGCACGTTTCCTTTGCATTAGGTGGATTCAATTGCAAACGTCCCTTCTTTAGTCAAAACGACAGTGAGCAATAATAAAAATATTCTCTCATGGAATATGTTTTAACACAAACTTACTCCTAGTACTGCAAAATGTTGTAAAGTCAATTCAAAATAAAATCTAAAATGATTTGTTAATAAAAGACTAAATGAACATATTTTCGCGCAAGAAAATTATATTAAAAACTTTTCGTTTTTATTTATGTATTTAATTGAATTATGAAAAAAAAAGATAAGACCGTAAATTGATATAGTGTTAATCCATGTTTATTTGTACAGCGTATATATTATAATAACAGAATAATATCAGAAATAAGTCAATAACTAAGGACAGTCTTTGATTGCAAGAGAACATTCAAATTCTTTCAGACAAATATAATATAAGAACCGATTGCACTAAGCACCTTGGAAGCTTGAATGATTGATTAAAAGGTATTATACGAAAGAATTTGGAAACAATGTATAGTTCCCAAAGACTTTAAATGTTGTGAACAAATCCTACCTTAAACTCAAACACAAACGCCCTGAGACAATCTAGCGCATGACAAAATATTATTATTGAAGGATATCATAACATCAAGAAAACAAAAACAAATATTGTTTGGATAATGCGCCATTAAAATCCATTCAACTTGACAAAAGAAGTTATACACAGACTACGTCTAGAAGAACAAAAATATAAATAAAAACGAACGAGAACATCGAGTCTCTGCGCGAGACTAAGACTTCAACAAACTGCATCATATATAGCACAGTCTTCGAAATATCTTGAATTATCACTGAATGAAATATATATATACTGCTATCATGTCATTACATTTCGGACTGTAGTGTTGCTTTGAAAGCTTTTTTTAATGAGTTTTATATTTGATTAAGTAGATTAAAAGAATCATTGGGACCAGCGGGCCTAAAATCATGAATTGGGAATTTAAATCTTAGCAAATTGAATATTTTCTCAATCGTGATCGTTCAAGTTTGGTTACAGAGGGTTTTGTATATTATCTATCTGTCGGGACAAAGGAGTAGGGTTAAGTACCCAGTTTTAGAACAAAAACTTCATACCGTTGTCTTGTTTATAGACAATTAAAAATATCCACATACAACTCGTCTGTGAATAATCATGATACACAAGTCAATCAATACCAGACGTCCAATGAAAATAATTATGTTCACCTGACACGCGTGACACCTATCTTCAAAACAAGTTTTTTAAGAATTTGTATGTTTAACTTAGTTTTCAACTATGATGTTTACATTACTCAAAAGTCTATGTCATGGGTTTATTTTAAATCAGTCTGGCATTGCACTTAATATTGAACCATAATAAACTGTTAAGCGATATATGTCATTCTTACGTGTGGCTGACATCTGAGTGATATCAATTAGTTTTAATGTCAATTGTTCGCGGAAGAAGGTTTTTCACAATATAATAATTTTGAAAACATTTTTCTTTTTATGACAAAGTGTAAAACGGAAATTAAATTCAAAATGCTTCTCTTTTGAATTTACAAACACATAGCTCAAAGTCAAAGTTTACTAATAAAATTACATCAATCAAATAAGAGGATTTCCAGAACAAAAATTGTCTAAGATGACAAATAATCTTGTAAACATAATTTCATGCAACGTTTTTTAATTTAAAGCATGGATTAACAAATTTGTCAGATATAATTGACAATGGACATACAATAGCAACAAAGGCCGGTATAACCTTAACAATATTTTGTCGTTAGAAAGAATGCTTCATTCACAAATTTTACGAACAAGAAAACTTTTCTAATGAGTGCTTGCATTCTAAATAGCAATGCCTACTTTTATGAATGAGATGAATTAGAAGAATAAAGACTGCACTGCTTCTCTCAAATACAAGGGACCTGAACTAACAAATAAAGAGTGAAAATCAAACACATATCTATATTTATCACATAACATAAAACATGGTGCTTGTTTTATAACTCTTACGACAAAAAGCATATGAAAATATATATGCAAGCATATATAAGAAACAAAAATTACAACATTCAGGGGACATTTAAGAACGATCTAAAACAATTATGACCAAAGACCACAACCTAGAATATCAAACAAGTCGAGGTAATAAGGAAACAAAGCGCATGCAATGCCATACAACGTATGTATTTCTTTTTCCGTTCACATTAGCATGAAAGGAGCCGTTAAGACGCCAATGCCCTGAGACAAAGTTATACACACAAATTATCTTTCCAAGTTGTATGTGTTTATCTATAAAATACGTCATTGTTTTTGATCCGCCATCTGATAATTTGAATCGAGGAGTAGTTGTATTTAACAAAATAACACTTGGTTAAGTTGATATATAACATATCTTCAGATTTTATGAAAGCAAGGTCTGTACCGTTAACAGATAAGATATATTCACTAAATTTTACAGTAAAACTTGACTTTTTTCATCTTCTAATGCCTATATTATAGTCCATGTCATATGAATGGTTGTTTTGTGTAAGTATTCTTTTATCGATGCCATTCTCTGCAATCTTTAAGTTGTTAAGAATGCATAACAAACCTCATAGTAAATAAAGTCGCTATAAAGAGTGACATTACTTGTTCAGGAAACATATACAGTTTTAAAACGATTCCCTAACATTGTCAACTCCTATGAAGCAGTGTTTAATAATCTTAGGTTTTTAAGAGTTGCCTGGTGTTTGAAATGAAACGAAACATATGAAGTGAACTTTTTTAACACATAATCTAGAAAATACTTCATAAGAAAGGAATTTTAAAAAGATTTTTTTTTTAAATCCTGTAAATGTTATTTACGTCTCCATTAGCACAGATATGTTATATCGTTGATTGAACTACACGGATGTCATGAATCGTGTTGCCACAAATAACTGGCCCCTAATAATCAGTCAAAGTATACTTGCACCTGACTGACCAGGCTCAAAATTAATATAAATTAATGCATTACTCATTTACTCTAACAGTCTTAGGTATCACAAGGCCAGGAAACAACGGATGCGTCAGCCATTAAGCAAACGCTACGAATCTTATCGGTAAATGTATAAACTAAAAAGGAACCAATAATGACGAGAACATATTAACGCATCTGTTGATACAGATAGTGTTTATTTAACTACATGTCCTCATTTGACACCATTCGTTAATATACCATTAGAATTGTATTACCATTTTATTTTCTTCCTAAGAAAATTATATAGCCAATAACAAAAAAGCTAATATAAAATGTAAGAGTATGGAAATGGTCAAATATGTTGAAAATGAATACATTATGGCAAGTGTTGATATACATAATATGGTTTACAAATTCTCAAAATAAATTTCAAGATGAAGAGGGAATGATCCTAGCTCGGATAGAATATTATATAAACTCCACAACATGATTTGAAAATCTTCAAACAAACAGAAAAGAAGATGTAGCTTTTTTTTAAAAAATGCGTCTTAAAAAAATGTTGAGGATAACAATCTCTGAAAGAGAAAGCTAAAACGACTTTGTCAAGTCTGTTTTAAATAGATCATGTACATTAAGGTTAACTTTTTTTTTAGAAATAATGATACTGATTTTATCAGCACTATAATTTTTGATCGATAAACGCTCCCTCAATTGGTCGATTTCGGCCTTACGCTCCCTCTCATTGCTATTTCATTATCACAAATATTCAAAAGTGGCAGTGAAAAGTTCAAAATGTTTACAACAAAATATTAGTTTAAAAGTTGTAAACATGTCCTGGTACTTTATCTAAGGATCAGCTCAGTAGAAAAAGAAAAAAAGAAGAAGAAAGTATCAAAAGACCAATCATCTTCTAAGGTTTTAAATGCGTTATTGATATTAACCTCCCCCCCTCTAATTCCTGCAAAGTATGTGTGCAAATAATCTACGCTTGAAGGAAACCCCTTTAAAAACCCAAACTTCCTCTAAAGTTAAAAATGTGGGCGTGTTGACAATTATACATTCCGGGGAAAATGATTGTTCATTATGGATCTGGTGCAAAAGTAACACTGTTGAACATCCGTTTCAATTGGGCCATGTCGTACTTTTAAGTAAATTATTTCAAATTATTCTAACGAGCAGCATACATAAAAACTGCAGCGACCCACAAAGCCACGTGCTCAAATATTTAGAGACCTTTTAAAATTAGTATGGAATTTTTGAAGTCATGCAATTGTCTGGGGAGCTGAGAAATGATTAGTATTAAAATCTCAAAAAACCCTACACCAACAAACCTACCTAGGTTTAGTTCGCAATTATAAATATAGATAGTTTTAAAAATAAAAATACGTGTAACATGAAAAATCCAGTGTTATTTATTTGAGTAACCTCCATCCGTCTATCATTCTGTCTGTCTGTCGGTCTGTCTGTCTGTCTTTCTGTCTGCCTGCCTGCCTGTCTGTCTGTCTGTCTGACTGACTGTATGTCCATATGTCTGTATGTCTGTATGTATGTCTGTCTTGTCTCTCTCACTCTCTCTCTCTCTCTCTCTCTCTCTCTCTCTCTCTCTCTCTCTCTCTCTCTCTCTCTCTCTCTCTCT
>JAUUEB010494146.1:0-10577 GCA_032362205.1 Clione limacina
CTTTTCAAACTTTTTCAAGCCTTACTTTAGGGAAAGATCGTTCTCTTCCATGTCTTTTTGTCCATGTTAGTTTGTTTTATTCTTGTGATGCCTAATAATCATGCGCTTTTTTGAAAATTAGTTAAAATGTATGTCCAGTTATTTTGTTGTCAATTAATACCATACTTGAATATATTAGCATGCCCATATGTTGTAAATCGCAATCTTGGTTAATAAACTGAATTGAATTGAACTAAGGTGAATTGATTTGATGTGGAGCGGTCCACTTCGCTTTCCGGTCACATTGCAAGAATGGAGAAAAACAACTAGTTGAGGCGGGTCCAGGACTTGCGATGCAAGGTACAGATGTCTCAGACTGGATATACCGTAGGCTAAGGCTTGACCTGCATCGCGACTCATTGCAAAATGACATTTCTGGTTAAAAAGTGCAATCCATGCTACAGGGAAGTAGACTGTAAATTGATGATGCTGATGAAGATAAAGATAAAGTATATCAAAATATAATGTGGTCAGTTTTTACTTTTTGAATTTGGTTTTATTGAATGTGTCATTTTGACTTAATGTTTAAACTACTGAATATATTTTGTTTACTTTGTTATTTTCAGGAAATTTGTTCCTGAGATTTTAGCATCTGTACGAGTCTCCAAAACTATTCAAAAACATTGGCAGATTCTAGTCAGAGTCTTTACGACTATCGGACTCGCTCTTGGGGCTTTTGTCGTCATGCGATTTGGGAGGAGAAAGACTATTATTTGTAGCCTTGCAGGTAACGACCGTTATCACTCAATATCATGTAGGGAATGAAATGAATTAGTTTATAAGTAATTTATAAATTATAAATGAGTTTATACTCAGTTGTTATGCTTTAAAATATATATTTTTAGTAAACAGATTGACTTTTCTTTAACTACGAAATTACAAAAAGAGGTTGACGACTGAATGCGTTGTATTTTTTAGATTTCAAAACATATTGTCAGGCGCGATGCCAGTTAAAAACTCAAATTTTCTTCAAAAACTATTATTAGTTCAAAAGTTGTAGACCTCTGGTACTGCCTTTAAGAATCAGCTCAGCAGAAGAAGAAAAAGAAGAAGTAAGTTTCGAAAGACCAATCAGTCGATAAGGTGTTAATGCACCATTGGTATTAACCCCCCCCCCACACACACACACACTCTTGCAATGTCTTCGCGCAAATACTCTCCTGTTGAAGAAAAAAACCTTTCAAAACCCATACGCCTTTCCACCCTTCGTCGATTTGATCGTTTCGCTCCCTCTGCTTGCAATTGCATCATCAAAAATATTCAAAAGTGACAGTAAAATACTCAAATCGTCTGCGCTTTCCACCTTTTGTTAGTTTGATCGTTACGCTCCCTCTCATCAAATTGTCTTCAAAAAATTGTTTATTTAAAAGTTGTAACACCGGATACTACATCTAGAGAGTCAGAACAGCAGAAGTAGAAAATTGCCTTCGGGGATAATGTTCATTCTGTTCGAACTTCTTTTTTTTTGTAAATAGGGTCATTGAGGTCATTGGGGGAGATGTCGCTTATTACAAATTATCGCTTTTTTATTTTTTTAACAAGCAACACAATTGAAAACTGCAGAGACCCCTAAAGGTTTGTACCTTAGGTATTTAGAGACCTTTTAAAATTAGAATGGTAATTTTTGAAGTCATGGTTTTCGCTGGCAAGGAGAGCAAAGAATAGTATAAATTCTCAAATAACCCCTAGACCAACATACCTACGTCCTAATCTGCTTTCAAAGAATATAATTTTTCATCATGATATTTAATCATCAACAAGATGGCATACACAATAAACATAATAAACTCTTAAAGATAATCAATTTACCTCTATGAATCTGTTTGTTGAAACGATGTTACGTTTCGTGACCATCTCAGTCACTTCCTTAGACGTTAATGTTGTCTACACACTCATGAGCTCGACTCAAGTTGTCAGATAATTTACATTCGAGAAGTAATAAACTCTTGAGAGTTTATCACAGAAGTGCTTATTATGTAATACTCAACGTTTTTGTCATCACCAAAAGCTTAAACATTCAATATTATTCCATTTCAGATTAAATGAGTTTTTCAAATACATTGATCGGATTCTTTTTTATTATATGCTTTACGTGAACGTTTTTTAGGCATCATCGTTGGCTATTTGATGATCTGCACGTCGTTTTATCTGGCACGCCTGCATCCAGTTTCAACATTGGATGCATTTGAGCCAGAGGAAGTCAAGCAACATCTTCCGCCGTGTTCAGATGCGGAAATTACGTAAGTAGCTTTCAAATGAATGGATAGATGACTGATCAAGATAAAAATAGATGCGCTGTGTTTCTTTCCTTTGTTTGTATTAAGATTGTAGTTGCACAGTTGACGAAAACAAGGAAAGCATCTGCGCCAAAAACATGACGGACAACAAATCCTCATCCACTAAAGAATATTCCTCCTCAGAATAGTTGTTGAGCGATATGCACGCGTCTATGCAGACAGAGAGAGCGCAGATATGAGTAGACAGTGTCTATCCAAAATATCAGTGGAGCGGAGAACTTCACAACAGACATTGCATTCTTACAGCACCACCTACAAGAGTAATGTAGGGATATGCCAGTCTTTCTACCTCGGCCCATCGGCATAATTAAGCTCTTTGATCATGTGAGTAGGGATGGTCTAATTAAGATTGTTCAGCGAACCTGATGTCCATCAATTTTTCTCAGTGTTATCAAGTCATTCCACCTTTATATGAAGGGTATCATGCAGTATCGAGGAGCCTAATCAGATATTTTCAGCATTAGTTTTTGCGTGAAATAGGAATGTGTGCTCGCATTTATACTTTGTTACATCTTCTTTTCAGTTAAACTACGTCTTTGACTAAGCAACATAACATATAGCCACATACGAGATCTGGTTAAGAGCTTTTAACATCTGCAGAATAAAAACTATGGTAGAGATTAGAAATAACCACCATTAGTGACATGTTTTTTCGATGATTGTGCATCAATAGAACCTAACATTTAAAAAGAGCTTAAAAGACTGATGGACAGGTTCTCAAATTCCTGCAATGCATTTGTTTTAATCATAAACACCAAGCAGACAAACACTTTCGTGCCCACCATACATGTAAATGGACAGAAGCTGTATGTTGTGAATTAATTCACCTACTTTGGATTCACAATTTCAGACAACGTCTCATAAGAAAAAGAAATCAAAAGACGCATGGGGAAGGTTTGTACCACTGTGTTATAGAGTGTGGAAAAAAAATTGACAATTAGAACACAGATGGCTGTCTACTGTGCCTGTGTACATATTGCTACTATTGGTCCACAAAACAACATTTAAATTATTATTTTATCAAAAAATCACCATAAATCATGGTCCACAGTAAAATTGGCCGGAAACCACGGTTTTGTCAGTGCAACTAATGCAGATTTTCTTAACCCTAGTCATACAGTGCCTGTGTACATATCGCTACTATTGGCCCACGAAACAACATTTAAATTATTATTTTACCAATAAATCACCATAAATCATGGTCCACAGTAAAATTGGCCGGAAACCACGGTTTTGTGAGTGCAACTAATGCAGATTTCCTTAATCCTAGTCATGGGTCTTTATTTCTGCTTTTTGCTCTTTGCTTTTCGTATTTTCACATTTAAAACTTTAACAATCCATTATATTGCAGTATATGCATTTATTGTCAATAGCATCTAGTCTAAGTGCTCTATAGGTTAGTAGGTAAACCGTCAGATTACCATGCGCGTATTCGACTAGTGTAACAGCATATATGGTCAGGATTTGTCATGTTGAGATTTGAACACCATCAGAGGGAGAGGGTGTACATCATGGGCAAACTACCCCAGTATTCAGAATGAAACACCTGATTTAAGCATCCGGTTTAAAGAATTCTGTTTGCTGATTGTCGATTATGACTCAGGAACTTTATGTTAGTCTGTATTCTGCTATTCACTTACTTCCACAGGCTTAACAGCCATACAAGGATACTAAATATAAGAATGGTTTGATAACAGCAGTGTTTGTGCTCATTAACATTGTTAGTTTTAGTATATTATTATCCTTTGCAAACTGCCAATAAATGTAAATTTTGCTTTTGCAGTTTGTACTTTGGTAGTAGTATATATCTGTTGCCTCTGATGTAATTATGCTACACAGTGAATTCAATTTGTCAAATGTTTGATAGTTTCTTCTTATTTAAAAAAGGGTCTCGCTTGGTCTGGATACTTTGAAACTTGAATGTACTTTGAATTTGGTATATTAAAAAGCAAACCTTTTTTGTGTTTCTCTGTTTCCTTTCTGATGGTCCTGACACTAATACAGTATCATCAGTGAATCTTATGTTGTCATGTGTTCTCCATCTACTTGAAATCTTTTTTTTTATCAGTAGCTCAAAATATATTTTCTGTTACTAAAATATTGAAGTTCTATCTTTTCTTGAAATGTAGATACCATAACCATTTTTGTGGATAACTTATGAAAGTCAAACTTTTCAGCAATTGCTTCCAGTGCACGGAGTCTACGTCGTGTGGGATGTGTTACCGCACAATGCCCAATGGGGAACTGATCGATCCTTCGTGTGTTCCTCATCACCCGGTGAGCGCCAAACGTTTACATTTTTCACGTATTATGGTTTCTTCTATTTTGATAATTCTTTTATTTTGTTATTCTTTTTCAATTCTTAAATAAGTAACAAGCCTTTATCCAGGAGGTGATCTCCTTAAAAACGATGACATCTCTTAATAATAGACACAGTTTATATTTGTCATTATAAAAGAAAGGCTCTGCCAAAAGAAGCAAGTGAATCACAATTAACGTGTTCTCTATTTTTAAAAAGTTTTTAACCACCCTATAGAATGAATTTTTTTCTCTCCGCCGCTATCTCGTGTGGGTGCAGTAGTGTGAGCATCATTTAACTTGCCTGAGTAACTTAGAATGTCAACATGGGAAGACAATTTTCCATACTTGAATTTTTTATAAAATCGCTTTAGAATTATTAGAAAAACTAGCAGATCACGACGAAGGCGATTAGGGGAACAAAAATAATTAGTATGGGAGTGTTTAAGTGGTGCTTATAACAGAAACGTTTGGCAAATATTTGAAAATATAATACAAACAACATTTACTTTTTTAAACTTGATATATATTTCTGTTTTGTGGTTTACAAAATTCGCGCCTTTTTGAGACACTATCATTCTTCTTCCTCTTCTTTTTTTCGTTCGCCAGACGGAGATTCCAGCTTTGAAGTTGACAGTACACTGCATGTCCCCATAACACGCTTGTGACATTTATTTTCTAGCCACAGCCTCGTTTCCTAACATCCTCCTTTCATTGGCTGATCTGGTAGTCTTTTGTATTTTGCTACTTGTGTAATAACCTTCCGCGCTCTTCCAAGAATGAGGTCAAGCTGTGCTATCCAGTTCATTGATTGGGGGATATCACATTGCTCCTATTATTAAACGAGTGGCTGTATTATGTACACTGCTAAGTCCGTCAAATGCGATTTTGATGAAGTTCTTAAAGCTGTCATCCTGTATTCTAATGTAAGTCCAAAGTTTCCAATGTATACCTTTTTGATGGTCCTGGAATCCGCTTCCTATGTTGATCCTGCAATTTACCTATAAGTAGAGGCGTAGCTTGGCTATGGTTTCTGCTTTTCCAGTTTCTAATTTCCAGCTCAGTGTCTTGTCGAAGGTCACAGCTAAGTATGTAGGGTTTTCTTCATTGTGCAGTAATTATCCATTGAAATACAGCTTGGCAGATTGTCTGGTTGTTCAAAGACTTAAAATGCTGTACATAGTATTGTTTGGGTTGACTTTGACATTCCATGTTCTTGGCCAGTCTCCAATTCTTTTAAGTGCTTCTTGTACTCTGAGGTATGTCGATTTGAGATGATCTTCAAAACACCACAGAACAAGATCATCCACATATATTGCTCAGTGGAATCCTTTCGGTAGCTCATTGATGAATATCAGGAACATCATTAGGCTAAAGCCTCCTTCCTGAGGAACTCCTTCTATTAGGATATTCATCCTGCTGCTTCTTGTTTTTGCTTTTGCCAGTGTTATCCATTTTTCTCTTCTTCTCCGGATCCTTACAGGAAGAGGGTGACCACATTGTATATCAGTTTATGGCGTCAACCTCGAGGCTGAGGTCCCGGCACTCGACCGGCCTGGCGGGACTCCACAAGTAGAGAACAATCATTTTCTAAATCTGAAATTCATATCCATATGACGTGACGCGTTGTTCTACCGTTACGCGCCTATGGGTGATAAAGGGCTTAGTACATCCGCATTCAGCGCAGGTTTCTTTGTTTGAGTTTCCCTTTTGTAGATGATTAAACCTTAATAAGTCTGACGAGACATCATCAGTCCTTAGTTTCCGTTTTCCTTATTAGATAAGATTTCTGCCAAAGTTAAGAGCCCAACCACATGCACCAAGATTCCTCCACTCCTGCCTTTGAGCTAGCAGCGACTTAGCAAAGTATTTACAACATTAGTTGGCCAGCAGTTATAGACAGCGTATGTATTTTACAGACAATGTATCTTAAATTTGACATGACGTTTGTTCTGAACATAACCTAACTTGACCTTGATTTATTTCTGACCTTAAGCAGCCGCGTTGACAGGGGGACATGGGATAATGTCCCCCACTAGGGTTTCTCTATTATCTCAATCCCGGGAATGTTAACAAGAATCTAAAGATAATTAAATGTGGTAACAAACTGTTGCGTTTCCACGTCTGAACACCAAATAATAATCATACATAACTTACCAATAGTAGTATTACATTTAATGAATATATCATTATGGTGATGAATGGTGGAAACATGACTTGCACATGAATTTACCAAGTGAAGAGGAGTTGTGCAAAGGCGTCAACCTCACTCACTTGGCACGCTAATTCCATATCCAGTGGCAAGACAAAGTCGAAACGGCTGGGTAAAGTAGAATGTTGTCGTGGATGGTCAGAAGCCTTTTTGCCTTGATCTGCCCTATTTGCATTCTCAAATGCTATTGCAGCAATGCCTTCATATCCATTGAACCAAAAAATGGTTTCCTCCGCATACTCTGCCATCACAGTCTACTGCACGGGAAGACAGCCAGATATCTGCAACAGGGGTTTACAAATTCAGAGTAGCTTTCTCTTAGATATAGGTTTAATAGGTTTCCCTCAAAACGGCACTAGAAATCAAGTGCAAGTGCAAGAGCCAGACACTGCCAGCAGCAGAAAAATTCACATACCTTGGTAGCACTCTCTCAAGAAGTGCTAACATTGATGACGAGGTAGCAATCAGGGAAGCATTTGGCAGACTTAGAGAAAAAGCCTGGGAGAGGAGAGGAGGAATATCTCAGAAAACAAAACTCTCGGTTTACAAAGCTGTTGTCTTGCCATCCCTCATATATGGTTGTGAAACCTGAACTGTGTACAACAGACACGCCAAGAATATGAACTCCTTTTATATGAGATACTTAAGGAAAATTCTCAGAATCCAGCAAATGGACCACATCCCAGACACAGATATTCTGGAGAGAGCAGAGACATAACGCACATTTGCTATACTGAAGCGCGCTCAACTGAGGTGGGCAGGTCATGATTTCCGCATGGATGATGACCGCATCCCAAAGAAGCTACTTTATGGAGAACTCACTGTAGGCAAACGATCACACGGTAGTCAGAAGTAGAGGTACAAAGACACATTGAAAGCCACAATGAAAGCCTGTCAAATTGACCCCGACAAATGGGACGAAATGGCTAGTGTCCGTTCTATCTGGCGTCATGAGACAGGAAAAGGAGTCACACAGTTTGAGGCTAATCGTGTACAAGAACAGAAAAGAAAAAGAGAAGCTAAGAAATCTAGTACTGCTTCTGCTAACCCACCCTCTCTACCTCTTTCATCATCCTCCTCTTCCTCTTATAATTTTCTCTTATTGTGCCAATTCTGCTCTCGATTATTCAAACTAAGAATTGGCCTGATAAGTCATCTTCGAACTCATCCATCTTTATCATCATCATCATCATCAAAACAGTAATTCAATAATTGAATCATGGTTTTCTTTGCTTCGCGAATGACGAACATCATCATTATATATCGATAGTAATCAAAAGCGCAAACAAATATATTTCTGAACACGTACAGTTTAAGAGGGCAATACGGATTGAAATAAGGACATATTTTATTTTTAACTTATTTTAATGTAGCACTTACAACGTATATATACAGTATGTCTACACTGATGACTGTATGCATTTCCAAGTTTTAGTAACAGAAGAACATATCTAATTGTGTTGGAGTTTTGTTTGATTTCATTTAAAGATTGAACGTCAACACATCTGCAAACCACACTAATAACCAAAACCCTTCGTGCATGTTTGAGATTATTATATAGTTACAGGTCTTTGATATTTCTCTATGGCTATACACACGGATATTTAAAATAACAAATACGCCGAGATTATTTAGATACAGACATTCTTTTTATTTAATAAGTTTCGAATAAATATATCAACTTTGTGTACTTGAGCTGAAAGTTGTTGCGTTCTCTATCACTCAAATGTTTTATATAAGATTGAACTTTATCATATATCTATATATACTCGCCATTTAAGTAACGATAATTTGTGTCATATTGTAAATTACATTTTCACATACGTAAATATCGATTTGTCAACCATCTTGAATGTCGTCACAGATTGATTACATCGACATTCTCAGCCTTAACAAGTAACACATTCAAAGTAAAACATCCACCCGCCATTCTTACACTGTTGATATCTCAGTCTGTTGGTTGGATTACATAAAAAGGTATCCAACTGAGTAATGTAAACCATACCCTATACGTTTAATAACACATATCGTATGATATTAACCCACTGATGAAAACAACCCTGACTGCTTTCAGTTTTGGTAAGGAAAATATTTTTCGTTACAGGTACCGTGTTTGAAGTCTCCGTTAAATACACATCCCCAAGTCATGCTAATGAGAGCCACATGTATCATTATGTTCATATATCTATTGATATCTCGGATCACACCATTACGTTTATATATATATATAAATATACATTTTGTTTGATAATGCTGAGCTTTTGACTTTACAAGTATAATCTGATGTTATGTATTCTTGTTTTTTCTTCCCCTTTCTTTGTTTATTTTGTCTTAAACGTGAATTTAATCCCATTATGGCGTCAATCTATCTAGGATTGATCATTCACACACGATTAAACCCAGATCTCTTTTTTAAAATATATATTAAAACTCGTTCATACAGATATACCATATCCCAATAAGAATATGCTAAATTCCACTATTTGAATTGACATATACAACAGGAACTATATAACGTAACAATGCTATTTTCCTATGGCTTGCTAAAACTTGTGTTTTAATATTGTATTGGTTTATCGGTCGAGAAAAAAAGCATAACATTCATGAACTCCTCACGCGGTGATTGTTGTTCTTCGTGTTTCTCTGTTCATGAACCGTTAAGTGTTGATGTCCTTAAAGTGGTTTACCTCTCAGATGTTTACATTCAATATTTTGTTGTCTTAACTTTATTTCTAGTAAACTGCGTGGATAATTTAATGTTATATTTTTTCCTAAGAAACAATCCAAACAATGTTCACGTTTTTGGATTAGAGAAGGAAAATTAGCAACTCTTTTATTGTTGTTGGTATTGCTACAAGCCTAGTAAAATATCTAAAACCATCAGCTTGTCACATGGTGAATGTTTTTCTTTTTTTAATATGTTCATAAACCATTCGGGTTAGATGAACTGTCACTTGTTTTCCTTCCAGTGCCTTATCTCTATCTATATTTAGTTGTCTTAGTTTGAGCCAAATAAATTGTTTTTATATTTTGCATTAATAAAATCAAAATCTTCTTTTACATTACATTCTGACAAACAAGATACTTCAAACGGTTTAAAAATAAGAGATGCATTTACCTGCGGCTCGGGGAAATTTTATTTTAAAGTAATAAGCCTGTGATTTTTTTGAACAGCTTATAATATTATATTAGTTAAACTGTATAAACACGCAATATGTAGCTAAACTATCAATCTGATGTTATTACAATCACTCAATATACAGTCTCCGTCTACACAACTGTGTTGTGTCTGAGATAACACATGAGTCAAATATAAAGCCGGTCTTCATATCTTCAAGTTGAGATTGAATTTAAAAAAGCGACATTAGCAACAACACAAAGACCTCAGTGTTTTGTTTGAAGATACTTTTAAGATAAACGGAGATATTTTGAGATGTAGTCATAACAACAGCGTCGAATTTGCCGATTTTAACATTCCGTTTTTGTATTTATTTTGCACTGCTTCTATTTTGTTTGTCTATGAAGAGAAGGAATCTCATATTTATATAGGTTGAAAAGTTTTAGAGAAACGTCTTAATGTAAAACAGGATATAAGAATCTGGCGTTACATAGTTGTGTGATTTGTGATTTTTTTTCGTAATTTGTTGATGATAAATTAAGTTTCCCAAAACAAATAACATAACCGTCATGGTTACCAAAACATTTTTGTAGCAGCCAGAATAAAGACTCTA
>JAUUEB010494157.1:0-10576 GCA_032362205.1 Clione limacina
TTAAATAGATAGTGATAAATGAGGGAAGAAGTATTCTTTGCTCATTTTTTAATCAACTTCTGAGACAAAGCATAATATTTTATATAAAAACAACAATAAAGGAGAGCAATCATCAACCGCATCAACTATTGGTAAAACTGTCTAGATACGTAGCTTCTTTGTCATAGACAATGGTCGGTTCAGATACACGTATGTCAAAATGGCGGTTAAGATAAACGTAGACAAATAGATCCCGAGTATCACAGGGGATGAGCTTTGACAAACAATCGGATTTGTTGACCCAAAAATGACAGCGTTTTTAGACAGTATGACGTGTTAGCGCCTTGGTAACAACAAACACAGACTTATCGTGATGGGGACAAATCAGTGAGCAGCAGGTGGTGGATCATACAAGCAGCTTAAATATGACTGGGATCTGACTCACCGAAATATTTCGTCTACATGTTTTTTTTTGTTAGTTTTTGAATATCTTGCTGCAAAGGTACAATATGGCTATGCTTCAACACGACTGAGCATGATATTTGACTTATCAAAATATTTCGTCTGAACATCATTGTGTTCTTAAAATATAGTATTAGGTCCATGGGCGTCGCGAGGGGAGGGGCACTTGCCCCCTGGATTTTTGAAAAGACGTTGATTTTTCTCTAGGATCTTTTAAAATGCACCATTTTGTAACATATTTTTCAAAACTTTCACCATTATTATTATACATTATTACGTAATGTCACTTTTTTACTCTATATTCCTGGTCACTTAATACAGTAGAAAAATTGCCGTACCCGGCTACAATTGTTTCCGCGCCGTTGCGCTTCGTCGCGCCGTTGCGCTTCGTCGCGCCGTTGCGCTTCGTCAGGCCGTTGTGTTGTCCGGCAGTTTTTCTACTGTATATATCTCCTAGTATACACTATATACTAGTCGAGTCTCTGGGAATGTTTGCCCTCAGCGTTTAATTGCCAATACTGGTCACTAAATATAGAAATTCCAAAGAACTACATAAAGCATGATTTTCCAGTTCTAAAGAATACTAAGTCAAAAATTGCATTTTGTACTGTTAACTGTTAACATAAAAAAGCATTTTAAAGTCACATAACTACTATGGTCAAAATTTAACGTTAACTGTTGGATCGTGCACCAACCATGGTAAATTAACTACAGGAAATAATTTCATTGTTTGTTTGTTTTTCTGCAAAACGCAACGCAAAGTTATACCACGGAATACAATTTCTGCCGCGATCATGATTTCTGATGTTAAAATAATCAATGGATGAAC
This sequence comes from Clione limacina, assembly GCA_032362205.1. Lineage (NCBI taxonomy): Eukaryota > Metazoa > Mollusca > Gastropoda > Pteropoda > Clionidae > Clione > Clione limacina. Next base: position 1,271 of record JAUUEB010494157.1, read on the forward strand.
ATTTATATCAACTAATGCTCTACGTTGGAGAGATGTACGCGGGGGGGGGGTAAAAGATTAAAATAATTGACCGATTTTAACAGTAGATAGCTTATCTATCAGTTCCCTAAGTTACAACGACATGTCAATGTGCTTCAAAATTATTTGCTCAACTTTGTAAGAAAGACAAACATTATCTGATTTAATTAAGTCAAAAAAGAAAATATTCTTGTTCTATGGCAAAAATCAGCGATCGGCTGGAAATGTACATGTCTGTTTTTCTCTATTTCATTATATCTATCTACAAGTCCTCATTGGCTATTTAAATCCCATTCCTTACGTCATACGTCCTATTTTGGCATTAAATGAAGTCAGATAACAGTAAGAATGTTTCTCTTCTGCAATTTCTTTTATGTCTGTATGATCTCGTATGATCTCGTGGATATTCCTGTAATTCTGTCAATTTACTCAACACCTCAAAGAGAAAGAATTGCATCGATTATTATTTTTTACATGGCATAAATTTGCTGAAAAGATCTGGTCAATTTTTTTTGGTAAAGACGATGATATATAGGTTTTACTCATGCAGACAATCTTATAATAAAGCTGCCAAGCGAATCGCTTGACAGGAAGTTCCTTTGTAATTTCCAATGTACAGGTATGACTCCATTTGGTGTGTCAGGGTTATAACATATAGGCTAAGTGTATGTAATGTATAGGTAAAAGCATTATATCAATTCAATATACAATTATCATTATCTTCGGCATGGCGTTTTATTAATTATAAACTCAACATCCAAGTGTTTTTTCAACGCCTATTGAAAAGAAAAAGTGATGTTATGTTAGCTTATGTATTTCGGGCGGCTTATCCTGAATTCCTGGTCCGCCTGTTCCGCCTGCTCCGGAGCGTGATCTGGTTACACTGCGACATGAGCTATTTTTGAGAAGCGAAACGTCGCCCTATACTTATTAGAATGTTCTATTCTAAAATCTATTAAACGTGAAACTTGCTCCGAGTAGGATTCGATCCCACTATCATTTGATTCACACGCATTTCTTCTATCAATTACACCATATAAGCCGACGAGGATCAGATTGAGGAAGGTTTATAAAATAGAGTATTTTAGGTGCTACATTTTGGCATGCATTAGGCCGGAAAACTACGGAAAATGGCCTACCAATTCCAAGTCATTAAGGAAAAAAGTTGGAGGCAAGATTGTATTGGAACAACTATAGTAGCTATTCTGACTCACATCTAATGTCCGTCATTCAAGCAAAGGCTAGGCGATCAAGGGACGTAGAAACGTGTAGGAGTTGTATTTGTGTTTCATCTTATATATTATGAAAGGTTTTTATGTCCCGTGAGGACACTTTTTTGTACAATGATTTAAGGTCATTGCATGTCACCGTAGGACAGTGCCAAGTGGGAAATATGATCACAATACTTTCCCAATCTATTACCGAAAAACACAAGTGGGTACGTAAGGAATCGAACCCATACATCATATTTGTGCCAGCATGTAAAATGCCAAAGTAGCACCATGGCCGCAATATGACCAAACAGTTATTGTTGAAGGCTAATTACAAATTTACAACGTTTACAGGATAACTCTTATCTTTCCTGAACTAAAACTCAATATTTCAATATTCATCCTCAGGTCTTGTTCTACACATTCATGTACGCCAATCACTCCATCAATTTCTTCTTGTACTGCGCATTGACCAGAAGTTTCCGGCGTGAGATGCGTCGTATAGGTCGACGTCTGCGCCGCTGTCCTGGGGCCTTCTCAAGATGGTGCTCAATAGAACGCCTGCAGTCTTTGCTCTCCACTACCTCGTCTGACAGGGGACACGCTGGTACACCTAATGAACAGCGCTACTACCGCAACAGTCATTACCATAACAACTACCACTTGGAAGATCCCATACCAATGCTCAATCTTCAACAGCAACAACAGCTTCAGAACAGGTCTCATGATGAACACAAACCACCCTTGTTAAAGTCTGCATTGAAAAGATCGCCTGAGATAGTTGTAGTCAATCATGGAACCCGTATCAAGGGGGGTAGGTGTGAGTACCACCCTAATGCCAGAGATTACGTGTGAGGGCAGCGGTAGTTTAGTCGGTATAAACTAGGTTTGTAAACGTCCAAGCGTCGGCTTTATGTTTGACTACATTTGAGACACACATGGGTATTAATAGTGTAGGATGTATGCTTAAGTCATCCATGGAATCTAGGTGTGGAGTCTAGATATCCGAGTACACATGGAGACCCTGGCATAGATTCTCATTTAGATGAGTATATGATGACAAACAATCTGGTCATTTGCTCAGAAACTCAATTAGCAAGTCTATTAAAATGTTATGAAAGGACAAACGACCAAAATCGACTAAAGAATATAAGAAAATGCAGAAACAAATATTTATAAAATTCCAAACAGGTATAATTCAACTACTTTATGTCAAGTTTATCGAATACACAGAGTGTAAATACAGTCTTTCAAGTCTATATTGCTGAGCAACTACTTGAGTTGGTGTCGAGCAGTCTAAACAAATAGAAATTAATTTAGACATTTACCATAGAGTTATAGTTGAAGCTCATCAGGAGCTTTCGGCGACCATTCGATTGACTTCTTCAAGCTGAACTGGTTGTCACATGACCGGAAGATGACGATTGATCATGTGACAAAACAGTTTGGTGGTAGATGGGGGTAAAACAAAAATGATGAATATTATGGTCATGCTCGATATCGCATTATTATCGCGTTACTTATTCTATTAGCTTTTAAAGCAACAGCTCGTATTTCCTATCAGCAAAAAGCCAAACATCCAATAGCAGTGATAGATGGTTAACGTTACTGAAATTCAAGTAATCCCTATCATTCGGATAATGACTACCTACTGAACGCATTTTTACACTATATATGAATATATATTCTGGAAAACTCGATAATGTAGACTTTATGAGAATGACCAAAGAGTATCAGGTAATGACTATGTTCTTATTTAACTCTTGAAATGTCAGTAATGTTAATTCATTACTAATTACAGTGGAATATGACAGCTCAAATATACGATAATCCGTGAAGGAGTAAACTTTCGGAACATGGAAATGTGTTCGACATGGAAATGTGTTTGACATGGAAATGTGTTCGACATGGAAATGTGTTTGACATGGAAATGTCTTTGACATGTAAATGTGTTCGACATGGAAATGTGTTCGAAATGGAAAAGTGTTCGGCATGGAAATGTCTTCGGCATGGAAATGTCTTCGGCATACAGGAGAATTCAACTTAAGTGTGTCTTGAGTTTCATGAGTTGACTTTAGTTTGTTTTTTATCTATGTTATTTCAATCAAAATGTTCATTGCTCAATGTTTATTTTTACTTTCAAACAAATCTTATTAAATGTGTAATAAACGACTGTAATATTCTTGTTGAGACAGAATGATTCACAAAATTTAAAAAAAACATTTGTAAATTTAAATTGATTCTTCACTTTACACCTCGAGTCATAATTTAAATATATTGTAACACAAAATGTTTTCCTCCTCAGTACACAACCATTAGTACTGCATCATTATAGGTTTCATAAAATGATTGATTAAGTATTTAACCAGAGTCAGCGAAGACAAGGACAATCTAGGCTCCTTTTCACGAAATAGTCAAAGATGCACAATAAGGTATAATATTTTCAACCCTTGATAACACAAGAAGCAAATATGAAAGGTTGGTTCAACATAGGCGTCATAGACCAAAGATCTAGCCAGTGCACAGTGGAAACAGACATTCAAACCAAGAACCTCTCATATGCGATGTGGAGACGTGACGTGAGGTCACCACACATTATCATGTACGAGAAACATTTATAACCATAGTAATCACTATTATGAAGAGTATTTTAGTTTGAATAATTGTTGAAATTCAAGAAAGACAAAGACGCATATGTAGCATTGTTGTAATGCGGAGTAGGGAGTAGTCATAGTTATACCAACTGGATTTATACATATGTGAGTAGTCAAGATAGTCTTTATATTAACTATCTTTGTTTCAACAAAACTTGTACTACCATTAGCACTATGTAATGATCGAAAGTTCTGGCAAAACAAAAAGCGTGCCTTAATCATTGCTGTACTAACAATAGCACTATGTAATGATCACAGTGACTGACCTAAATGGATGATCTCTTTAACGTAAACAACAAGATATCATGTATATTTCTAAAAACCTGCTCAAACAAATGTCACTTAAATAGCAAGCTTTATTTCTTCATGTGTTTTTCTTTGCCAGAATCTGAAGCCTGTCGGACTCTAGGCAAACATTAATGTCATGTTTACAAATTAATGTTTTGTAGGATGCGACCCATTTTTCAACAAAAGTGAATAAAAGTAAATGCCCATGTGTCACAAAACATTATTGTCTTAGGAAAGTTAACTTTACGCACTTAAAATAATGCACTATAATAATATGTCACTTAATTGTCACCAGGGGGCTAAGTTGAGATCAAAAACCCAGTTTATAACTGGAATTTGTTTTAAATTTGATGCCTGGATTTGCTAAAAAAGATAATATATCTAACTAAAATCCTGAAAGTTTGAACAACAGAGGTTTTATCTATGGACACTGATTTAGGTTAATTATAAATTGGTTGGAAATAATGGCTATACCTAATTACAGACTTCCGACTGAAGGCCGGTGGTCTTGACTGACCATAGTATGTTTTAACTCTTTTAATTGACTTCCCTATAAAAGCTCCTGGTCAATAAAGACCATTGTCTCTCATGATAAAATTAGTAGTCTTTACAAAAAAGACTGACTATACATTGAACATGTTTTAGAAAATGAATTTCTGTTCTCATATCTTCTTCTTTTTCTTCTTCTTTGCCAGATGACTCAAGCATGAGCATTATGCTAGCGCATTTATACTTTTGTATAAGGATAAAAAAGAAATTCTTGTTTATGTAATGTGACTTTTAATTTTTTTGTGCCTAAAATGTTGAGCTCTTAATCAAGGCTTACGTGACATGCTATGATCATCATAAATATTGTATTATGAGTTGTTATTACTGTTATATGACCAGTGATATTGTATAGATCATGTTGTTTTTTGTACCTCTCAGTTCAATATTGTCAACATTATTAAAGACAAAATTTTAAATAAAACATGGTTGAAAAAAAAGAAGTTTGACAAATAAACAAAAACAGTGTTTTTTCCCTCATTTCAAAAGGTGGAGTTGAATATCAAAAGCTTAGTTTAGAATAAGTGAAAATGTTGACATCTTGGGAAGCATATATTTAATAGGACCAAAAGAATAAATAAAAATAGTTTTTTGGTTGATAAAGAAGAAAGTTCTTGAGTAAAGAGTAAGAGGATATCGGCATTGTGGTTGAACATTTCTAGTTTTCAGTTAATTAAGAAACTGGTCCAAATTTCTCATGAATTTGAAACAAAAAATTGTGACACTCTTATTTCAAAACTTGACACTAAAGACAACTTTCTATTTAAAGCTACGGAGACAATAAATTTTGTTCATCAAATACACTCTCGGTCAAATGTTCTGTCCCACCTGTTCAAACAACGATAAAACACACTGAAAGTTAAAATATTAAATGTTGAGGTAAACATCCCATTAGATATACCTTTTATGCATAGTCGGCGATACGTGTAGTAAAATTGCCATAAAACTTGGTAAAAAATAAACTGATTTTGATAAAGTCGGTCTCAAATGAAACGAAATAGAATTTTGTAAGCGACAGTGTTATTAATCTATCTAAAATCGGAAGGCTTACGTCCCAAAACTCATGAAAACAGATTTACGGGGATGTCCGAACAATCGGTGATATGTGTACTGAAAATAACCATAACTTGGTCACAAATAAAGCGATTTTGATATAGTTGGTCTCAAATGAAACGGAATATAATGTTTTAAGAGACAGTGTCATTAATCTATCGAAAAACAGAAGGCTTAAGTTCCAAAACTCAAGAAATCTGGAGTCCTCGGCAAGGTGTTCAGCTGTCAAATTACGTGTTTTAAGTGCGTTCAACTGTCGATTTTCGATGCGAAACCGAAAATATTTGTGTGAGCATATTTTGAATCCAGAAATCCTTGTTTGTGCATATTTTGAATCCGGAAATCCGGTAACTACCGGAGAAGTGGCAGCCATGGTTGTGTCCCTTACTTGTATTATTGTGGTTGCCAGGTGAGTCAGTTATATGTGAATATATATTACACTTGGTGTTGATGTACGGTAGTTGAATTGAATAAGTTGAACTGAGCACTAACAAAATTGCAAGAAATAAGGACTGAACAAAATAAAGAAAGATGGCATTTGTTGGGCCACTGGTGATCATGTTATTAAAAAATCTGAAAACAATATAAGTTATCTAAATAAATAGTTAAGTTTGGCAATTACCATCAAGAAGTTGTGAAAGTCATTCAAGACTTTTTCGGTAACTATCCAGTCACCTTCTTCAGCTTGAACTGTTTGGCAGGTTACCTGACCATTGGTCACATGACCAAACAGCTTGGCAGATGGGGCAGGCTTTGTCGCTCCCTGCATTGGTTAGACCCTTCCTGATTCTTTATAGAGACTTGAGCTGTCATGGATGTTGTGTTTATTGTAGTTGGCATGATGACAAACTAGGGAGTTGGGAGGAGTTTGGATGATGCTCACTCACTCTGGTTTTCAGTCTCCTCACAGTTTCGCCAACATAGGATGACGGGCAGTCATTACTAACCTATTTAGTTGTTATCAATTACGTTTGTTGTTGCCAAAGAGGTCTCCTACACTTTTTGATGTGTCCAAAGTAGAGGTCACATTATTTTTGAACGATCAGTGTCTGAGAAACTTTTTAAGACACAAAGTAGGAGTCAAAATAACTAAGAGATATCAATGCTTGTAATCTGATTTTTTTTATTAACATTTTTGTAGATTTATGTGTTGTTAAACACGATTTTCTCATCTTTGTGCATTGATCTTCAAAAAAGCATGACGCTACGAAGTTTACTAATTTCCCGTCTTTTTTCATGTTTGCCATATTTTTTCTTAATTGACTATCCATTTTGATTAAAATTAAATCACAGCAGATGACCATACTGAAATATATAAATCTGAAGTTTGAGTTCATTTGTATGGATTGTTGACAAAATGTACAGCCTGTTTTTGTAAAGCCACTCGGTACTTATTCAGTAGAGAAAAGCAAAACACTTTACAACATCACAGGTTTCTACTCTGGGGATCTCAAATTGCTTTGAAACCCTGTATGCTTCAACCAACCAATTTTTTTTACAGACCCTTAAGGGACAGAGTATGTGAACTTTGGAATCCCTAGCAGACACTACAGGATCAAATGGTAGCATTCACATCCCACATATCAAAATAGGTTTATTGAGCTTATGATATAGAAATAACACTTTTTTTGCGAAACATGCATTCTAAGACCAACAGTATATGTCTACAGCTGCTCCCTTAGTTTTTATTTCAAATACGTTTCGAAAAAGACCGACTAAAAGAGCAGAGAACCTTTTAAATTTAGAGGGCTGGGATAAAAACTTACCAAAGATTCCACCTCTACCATAGAAGAAGACATCATGAGAGAAGTCTCGAGCTCCCTTGTCATTTTCCCAAGTTTGGATATAGACCCATGTACATTGCGAATCTTGTTTTCTACTGTCCTGAAAAAAGTAAGGACTCCCAGATGTAAAAAAAATAATCAAGTTTCTAATTAATTTAAGAAAGACAAAAAAATTAGTACTGAAAAATGACATCCTGCAAAGCTGCATTTTTACCCTAGCCTAGGTTTAAGTAAAGTACTTCAACAGATCCCAGCATGCAGGCGGTTTACTCATCTTTGAATGGCTTTAAAACTTAACTTCTTACTTACTTATCTTTGTCGTTCTCATTTATTCATTATTTGTGAAATTGAACTCAAACCTATCCTGGACTTAAAGCAAAAAATAGTCAAAAAGAATGCATGGATATAGCTAGCAATAATTATAATACATAAAAAGATGAATTTCTCCTTAATTATATGCAAAAAGAGAATACATAATTGATGAAAATATAATAGTAAGATGTAATCAAATCATACCTTAGCTCATCAATTTCTGATGCAACTTCACGTAGCGAATCTGGACTCATGTCCTCTGTGTCATCTTTCCTGTAACGAGCAATAAAGGGAATAGTAGCTCCATCTTCCAGGAGATTGATCACATTCTGAACACATTTTGGCTTGACCTGCAATTTTCTAGCAATCAAAATTGATGCATTCCAGTTGGGTTTAATTTCTTCTTTCTTTATTGTACTGCTTCCTTGTGACATTATGCACTCTGTGAAAGACAAACATAAAACAACAAGAAATGTAAAGCCAAGCTAGACTTGAAGATGTCAGAGTATTTGGATGTTCAGTAGTCCTAGCTTGTAATCACAATCCCATTATCGTCAGTTTCAGAGTCTTTTAGTGTACAATTAGTTATTGTGAAAAAAATGTGAAAATTACCTAACTGCCTTAGCAATTTCAATTCAAGATCATACTTAAGATAAGAACATCAGCCTTCTTCTCTTAATACCATATGACAGACCATGAGGAATGTTGAGCAGTCAATTCAATCAGAAAACCTGTTGTTAAATTATCATATTAGTAATCACCACTGACTGATTATGATACTCATGCTGAAACACCCAGACGTGTTCCATCGGGGAATGCCAACAGCTATCAACTCAAGTAGGAGGTTTTTGCCAAGAATGTTACGCTACGATCACAAAACTTAGTATTCTAGCAGAAGCAGTTAAAACTTGTATCGAAGAGATGACACAAAGAGAAACAAACAGGGTTCCTATAAAGTCTCTCTCGACTTTCTAGCTACAGCAGTTTTTACTTTTATCAACGATGTTCTTTTCATACTTTTCATAAATTATTTACTTTTGTTACTCAAGACTTCAAATATCGCCAGAATCTGTAGTTTGACGCTAAAATGCATAGTTGCCTAGTCGAGACCAAAAATTTGGAGAATTTGCATTTATGCATAGACTTGGCAGGTCTGACAGACGCAAAGAAATTAAGATACACAAACAAAGTCACACAAACTCAAACAACGCACTAACTTGACTAACACACACAACAAATCTCAAAGCCACTTGATGTGGGGCAATATAACTATGGCATAGTCTATGGTTATATTCAGGCGCCCTTTGAGGAAGCGTGTCTTATTCAAAGGGTTAACCTCCTTGGCCTTGACCAAGCAGGTGTCCTCTGGAGTAACGCAGTTGCCTTGCATGCAAGAGGGTCCGGGTTCGAATCCGGATAACGACTCGTATTAGCTGCCAC
>JAUUEB010494168.1:0-18663 GCA_032362205.1 Clione limacina
AAATTGGTTCTAGTTTGCCGCTATATATTTGGATAGTGTGTACAACACCCGAGCTTGTCTGTGGAGTGGGGGGGGGGGCAAAGGTATCAAAACGCCCTGTAGCTGCATGAAAGTAATCAATTTGTCATTCAAAAAACTATCTTTATAATTTTAACCATGTATTCGTTCAAATGTGTTTGTTTGAGTGTATAAAGACTATCAAATTCTGTACATTTTAACTGGCAATGAGAACCGTTTACTTTTCACTATGATTATGTGTTCTCTTTTCTTTATCCGTCTTAAATTCATCTGATCATACGTCACTCGACAAAATGCATTTACGTGAAAAGGTGAAGGAAAAAATGTGAAAGACGAAGGAAAAAGTATTGGTTTTCCATAAACCAAATTGGCTTTTTAGTTGGAGCAATACCAATAAGCGCCACGTTTCCTCAAGTCTGGCCCCTTTAACATTTTTAAAGCAGAATGTATTGACTGACTGAGTCCTCGATTTGCCCGAAAATATATCCATTGTATATTCTCGCTTGAGAACGTCTATTGATCTCTCTCTTGAGGGGAGCCACTGGTCAAATATGAAGACATAACCCTAAGGAAAATGATTCCTTTTGCCAGTGTTATACATGTGCCGGTTCCGTTAAGGAGATGTTGCAAAAAGGGAAGTAACGCCCTCTGTTGGCTGAAAATGATACGGTTAATCCAGCCACGTGCGGCTGTGTATTTGATCCTGGGTTAAAGCGGTGCTTATTCTTTCGGTCTTCGATGCCAATTGTCCAGAGCTGTACTCATTAATCTCACTATCATCACAATCAAAATTACATTACTTTTCCATATATCTAGTGCTGGCCCCGTTTGATAACCGGTGTGGATTTGTTTTTGATTTATTTACCATATCATGTGTTTTGAATTTATATTTCAGTCATTCCATTGATAAGCATAAACATTATCTTATTATAATAAAAATCTGACACAATGGAAAATAAAACAGTTTCTTACTACACCATATCAGCATTTCTTAAATTTTAAAATTTAGAACATACGTTTATCAAAATATGTAAAGAAAAACAGCTTGAGAAAATTAGATTACCTTTTGTTGCAATTAGTATTGAACACTTATTACAATGCAACTATGCGAGACAATTGTTTGGTTTCAGCTATGGGGTAGCGTGCGTTATATAAGTGTGGGAATCTCAACGTGACTCTTTCTGAGCGAAAAAATAAATATTAATATGCCATGATGAAAGGCAATAATGATGAGTACTCAACAATGTTATTACTTAGTGATAAACAGTGACATACTCTGATGGATTCGCCCAAGATCACCGAAGACTGGAAGAAGTTCAAGAAAAAGACTTATTGTTTAAACAAAGCCATCCCTCTGAAATTGAAGACATCATACACATACTACCAAGATTGTAACCACCCTCTGATTTGTCTCTGAATACTTAATTTATACAGTCGTGATCATAGGAAAAAGTAAATTGCACGTCTTTATGAAGTTGACATTTTTTGAGACATATCACTTCTAGAAGCATTAGACTATAATCTAGCCAATCTACCTAATAGTCATAACACAAAAATCAGCACACAAACCTACATCTTCGCTTTGTGGTCAGAAAATATCGTATAATCCTTAGTGACTAATGAAAAAAGATGTTTATACTATGACTATAACAAACTTTATCATTTCAGCCTTTTCTTAACTGCGAATAAACGCACGTTCCTATCGATGAAAACAAATCAGGACTAGAATAAATAGTGGTCCTTAGGACTTGTGATTAGGAATATCCATCAAGTGTTTCTCAGTATCTGAAGATTCATGGCTTGTTCTCTCATAAAGCACGTAGTTGGTATTATCTCGTCCAATATTTATAAGCTAACAATGATGAATCAGATACTCTGCGCTGTTTCTTGCTATTAACGCTGTTTTTTTAAGAATAAAATGTTTCCCGACTACCGCTGCACCTGTATTAAGACAGCCATCAAGTTTGATAGTAAAGGAAAAACAACAGGAATAGTATCTACGTTTCTCTTTTAAGGTAGTATATAAAAAAACATGTCTCTTTGATTCTATATGATGACGTTTTAAGTTGAGTTTTTAATCGGAGGTATAAGGATAAATTTGTGAAAGGGGGTCCGGACGTTTTGATTTATCTTGATACCATATACTACTCATATGATAAAAATCATTATAAATTTTGACAGCAAAATTTAATTCATTTTTTTTACACAATCAGCTTTAACAAGAAAGAACCTTAATATAATATTGTCTCATATGATCAAAATGAATTTGACATGCATATTTTGTTTCCCTAAGAAATAATGCTGAGTTTTTAACCCCCCCCCCCCTCCCTCCAGCAAATGCCTACATAGAATAATTGTACGGAGATGTGAACTGGTCACACAAACTGATATCTTCACATTTCGGTAATGATGACATAATCTATTCGCAGATGTCTCAGAACATGTGACCCTAGAGCCAAGTTTTGACTCACCGATGGCTAATGTGACGATCAAGGAGAGTTCAACTGCAGTACTGCCCTGTTCTGTCAAATATCTTGGGCATCATGAGGTAAGTTGGAGCTCCTGTACCGTTTTTATATCAAGCTTAAACATTATCAGATTATGTGACAAAAATGTATAATAGGGTCGAAAAAGTTGGTTTATATGCTCCGTTACACTAGTAACAATCGTTCTACTTCATTTACACGACTTTTCCATGTATCCATTCGGAATGTCTTTAACTGATTGTTAGTATCCATGAGTGTAACTTGTGTCTTTTATGTTAATTTTTTGGTTACTCAGACAAGAAGCCCTTTACAATCTTCAGCAGTAGTGTGTCATGCAAGACAGTGCAGTTCAATATACTATAATTATAAAACATATAATCACAATTAGTTTGTTTTTTACAGTTCTCATAGATTTTAACCGTTCAATAGTAGTACGATGTATAAAAAAACGATATAATTTTGTTCTAAATAATATCAATCTGAGGGTGAAATAGGTTTTGTTCGAGGAACACATTGTTCAATATAGAAATAATTAGTGTGTGTGTTGTAATTTGTCCATTTCATTCCAGAGATGAAGATGATGATTAGTTTGTTTTTTACAGTTCTCATAGATTTTAACCGGTCAATAGTAGTACGATGTATAAAAAAACGATCTAATTTTGTTCTAAATAATATCAATCTGAGGGTGAAATAGGTTTTGTTCGAGGAACGCATTGTTCAATATAGAAATAATTAGTGTGTGTGTTGTAATTTGTCCATTTCATTCCAGAGATGAAGATGATGGGGTTAAGGAGATAATTTAAGTTTGATAGCTAATTGTTTATGTTTTGTTCAATGGTAGAAAAGAAATGTGATATATGCGACAACACTTATTATTGCAAGGTTTAAACACAGCGATGTTTCACGATGAGAAAATGTTAACCTTTTTGGGTGTGATTTTATAGACAATCGTTAGTAGAATCACGAAGAAGATAACAAAAATAATCAGAACAGAAAGTAATCGATACTATCATTTGCATCGGCAAACCACTCTGACCAAAGTCGTAAAGTTGGGATAGCATCGACGCTTAATGACTCTGGTGGTCATTTCAGACCGAGCAAGAGAAATGGGTGTGGTGTGGTGGTGCGGATATACACAAATATATTAGTGTTTGCTGATTGCTTCTGTTGGGTAAATAGAAATCTGTTATGGGGGCTCTGAATCCAATTGCTTCTAGCATAAAATGGTAATCTCGCGGTTTTTTCGTATGGAAATTTGTTTCGTGTACATCGTAAAACGGTGTTCACAATTATATTCATGTGCCAAAAAATAAACGAAAAAACGAATTATATGTGCAATTACACGTTAATTAAATGAAATCATAATTTACTAACGCTTCTAGTATCGAAATGCTATAATGTAAACTTTTAAGCCTCATACATCTATTGACATTCTTAAACACAACTAGAAGGAGAGTCTCTTTACTCAAAATCCTTTAAATAAAGTTAATGTTGTTACTTTAGATTTATAAGTGTTCAAGGGTTTTTCTTACTTTCACGCATACTATTATTTTGAATTACCTAACTATTCATATTTATGTCACACATCGACCAGCAGTCAAATACGACTCCCTTCCAAGACGCACACAACAAGAATTGTACGCAAACACATCTGATTTATCTGATATAAATACATAATCTAATATTGTTTATGCCGTTACTAATTTTCCTTCAAACTACATCAGTTATCATCAAAGTGTTTTTATTTGTGATTTTGTTTTAAGTTTAACTCTTACAGTCTAAGCAAAACTTTATATCTTAATGTCAATAAGGACTATGGTCCGCAGGATACCGATGTGATACATAACATAGACCTCCTCCAGTCTTTATATGGGTTAAAAATGCACGCGTTTGTCAGCTGAGGATGCTGGAATAGTGATCACCTAAACAAATACTCAGTCTCAACATGCATGACAACGAGGAGACAAATATATTCATTTTAGCACTATTTCAGGGGTTGTAATCAGATGGTATATCGATAAAGTTTTCAATTTCATCGACCACCTAGTTTATTAGTCTGTGCAGTCCCAGACGAGCAATTGCTGAACAAGATGGTACACATATTATAAAACTATGCTAATATTTTATTTGATGCTTGGCCGATAGACTTGAAAGCAATATATTTATATAACAATAATAATATGCAACTGGTCTTACAAGTTTAATCTGATTGAAGTCAACATTTCTTCATCTGATGAATTATGATAAGTGATGCTCAGCCTTGAACTTCGTCGGACGTGAAATAACCTCAAACCACCGCAAGCTATCAACGTTGCTAAATAAAGTAGGCTCATCAATACAAAATAAATATTATTAATTGCTATTTTCAAATTAAACATTAATAATACACTTCATTAGTTGCAGAGAAAGTTAGGCCTCCTTCCCCTCCAAATCTCACAATTTTTGTATTAAAGAATTATTTGCCTTGCGACATTTTATTTGTAACCGTATTAGCAACATATATTTCTTCCAGCTTATACTATTTTTAAGATACCCTCTCCTTTACGAATCAAACTTGAAATTTTACGACGTGAACTAACGTTTCATTTAAAGCAATTACAATTCTGTTAGTATTGCAATTAGCCGGGTATCGCTACTTAATTTCGCGTATGATTTCAGTCGGAAATTTTGCCGGAAGCTGCAGTTCTTGTGGTCGGGTGAGCCGACGTTTGCCTCGGGTATTTTCTTTGTTGTTTGTGCTGAACACTACTTTAAAAATCGATATATTATATCTCATCGATTATCTATTTGCTTAATTTAAGATTTCTATCAATTAATCAATATTTAATAATTTCACCCTAAATGCTGGTATTTCAACTGATTGTCACCCTAGCTGCTTAAGGTTAATTGTTTGCTAAACTCAAAATCTAGAGTACGTAGTTTATATAGTCACGCTACAAATAGTGTCTCTTTACACTATATAAATGTAACAATGTGGTGTACCATATTCTACCAACATGTCCATGTATGTCGTATTTAGAAATAAAATAATATGAAAAACAAAGACCTTGCTTGAATAAATTGAATTTCAATTTTAAATGCTTATCATAGTAATTTCTTTCTCGACATATCTGTGGAGCTTCTGAAATATTTTCATTTTTAATTAAAATTAAAAAAAACATCGTTAAAGGAAACAATACACACAAAATAAAACAACACAAATGATGTTCATATGATGAAGTTAAAAAAACATGTACATGAAATTGTTCACAGGTTGTATGGACTGACCAGTGGTCAACATTACTCACATATGAAGATCGACGTATCATTGACGATGAACGACTCAGTGTTGAACGACCTTTTACCAAGGATTGGAATCTTCATATTCGTAATGTCAAACATAAAGACCAGGGTTTGTACAACTGTCAGATCAACACAGACCCTGTCAAAATAAAAACTGTCAATCTCAAAGTTCAAGGTAATTTGATTGTACTTGATTACATATATTTAACTTCTGTTCATAGTATTGCATCAACAATTCTTAGGTTTCATTATATAATATGTCATATGTTACAGTGCCACTCAATCACTACGTGAGGGTGTGAGCCTAAGTGTTAAACGCCTTTCGCAACACGTTGAGGTAAATTAAAATGAGGTTCCCAGATTGAGCGCCGACATAGGACTGTAGTCCAGTGGAGAGTGGTAGCAAACGTACGCAACTAACAAGTTCGGAACCCTTGTCCTAACGCAATTTAAGTGAGTTACCCCGAGGCCACCTCACCTCTAAGTCTTGACGTCACTTAACTTAGCCAATATGAAATTATGTAGTTGGGAAAGCATGAAAAGGGTTCTAAACAATTGCATTGTGTGTTGACCATCAATAGTAAGGAGGCAGTTTTAGCTTTTTTGATAATATTTGTGATAATATTTTATACACCTTGAACTTATTTAATATATTTATACTAACGTAAAGCGTTCACAAAAATAATATCTTACTAATAGTTAAACCGCCACGGATCATCCAAATAACCTGATAAAAAATACCACAAACAACATCATATTTTATCTGTTTACCCACAGTTCCCGCTAAAATTCTCAACAACCATACCAGTGAAACCGTTGTTGCTCGGGAAGGTGATACAATCACACTTATGTGTAACGTGAGTGGTATACCTATACCTACTGTCACGTGGTTCCGGTTAATGATCAATGAGAAGGGAGAGGACAAAAAGAGTGAGTTCTGCCCAGGCACAAATAGTAAGAAATTGTCCTTAGTTGGTCATATCTGTTTTTCTTTTCTTTCATTAATGTTTTTGTTTAGTGATTCAGACGTTATAATCAAATATCAGACAAAAAGTATGATAAATATGTTTGGATGGTAGATTTCAAAGGATCTTCATTCATTGTCCTGATCGTATTACTATTTTGACATTCATCAAAAACCTACACAAGGCTGAGAATAGGTACTGTGAAAATCAAAATAAAACATGAGCCAGAAAACCAAATTATTAACAGTGACCCAGTCGCACAAATTGAGCTTCCTTGAAACTTTGCGTTCGTCCTGAAACCTGGTACATTCAGAAAGACATTTTAAATAATCTGTATTTCATATATAAATAACTTGTTCATGAAAAGTATGCTTTTAACGTACACAATGCTTTATTTTGAAACAAATTCGAAATGCTGTTTGCCGGCATTGAGTTCTGAATTATCAGTGCCAAAAGGCAGGAAAATCTATGTAATAATTGTAGCGCAGGAAAACATTAACACAATTGCATCTTTAAAACATCTGAATTCTTGAACTGTGAATATTTATTTTCTTGTTTATAGTTTTTTCAATAGGAATTAAACTATTGCACTACCACTTTTAAATATAATTTGCACAGGCAAGAAATTAGTCGCTTTTGAAAAATAGTTTGTATGCAAAGCTATGCATGATTTGACGTATTGCTTTTCCAAATTCATCCTGTTTATAATATTACGTTTTTTTAAAAACAGAATGCTTTTAAAGTTTATTTTTATCTGGGGTTCCTAAGGTTAATCTGAAAAAATCCAGTTGCTGCTAAGTTGTATTGTCTAAAACGTTGCACAGTTGTCGTGTTATTTTGAAAATTATGAACATTTGTACAATAGTTGGTTTTCCTTCATCATAAGTGAAAAAGAAATGCAAATATGATGTTCTGTACCGTACTCTTATCTGTTCAAAAAGTCATTTCGGTTCCTACTTAGCACTCTCAGTAGATATATTTCAAAAACAGTTTAATTATAGGTGTAAACCTCCGTTATCCAATAGCTGCAATAGACAGGTATCGTCATTTTGTCGAATTAAATGGAAGCCCTTTTGATGAGTAATATAGATTAAAGTTGTATCAAGCATTTATGATGTGTTTCGCTTTATTGATACACATATAGAAGAAAACAGCATTCATGTACTAAAAAGTTAAGACTCAATAAAATACGTTTCTTATCATTTTGATAATTACTCTGTATCTTAAGTCTGCAATACAGTGTCAAAAGAAACTTTAGGGTGCGAAAGCAGCTCAATAATATCACTTTATTTATTGTCATATGAATTCTGGTTTCACAAAAAAATGTATTATACGTTTTAAAGTGATTAAATACCCATCACTTATTGTTTTGTGTTTACTTTTTCAATTGGTTTGTCACCAAAATAGTACCGAAGTTTTAACACTTTACACTTTCTTGCTTAATACGATAATAGACGTAGAGGAAAGAATAATATGTATAGTTTGTAACGGTACAACAATAAAGTCTCGATTTAAAAGGCAAAGCTTGACCGTAATGGCATTAAAACACAATACAAAAATCGTATCATAATGACAAGGCCTATTAAATCCTTGACTCGACACATCTTAATCTAATGAAATCATGTCAGAGATCTATGGGAGTTTGTTCGTGAGTAAAATGCGTTTCTAGCTAGGTGATCAGCATATATAGCATAATAGTAATAACCGTTACAATTATGTTGGCATTTAACATGTTTTTTTAGCAAGGAAAGTTTGAAATTTATTTGTTTTGATTCCTCAGGGTTATAAACATAAATAGGAGCCCCCACAACCACCATGGTGTATTCACACGTACAGGATCACTATGAAATTGACCTATTTGATTTTTATAACTGACTTTCGAGACAACTGTACGAGTCAACTAGCCATGTTTTTTTTAACATTTAAAATCTTTGGTTCTAAAGAATGCTTCTTAACAATAGTGACTCGTACTGTGGCCATGGTCAGTGGTTTAGCAGTTGAATTACTTATTATCATGAGCTAGTACTCACTTTCATTACTATTGAACAAATTAGCTATAGAGCATCGAAATATAATCGATTGAAAGGGCATTTAAGTTGATTCCTTGTAAATCTTTTTGCAAATATTATGCAAAGTTCTATACATAGAAAAAATAAATCGTATACAAAATAATAAAATAAAGAAAGATTTGTGAATTATGTTTAACTTTTGCAAAGTTTAACTTATATTGATGTTGATATTGCTATTGACATGTATATTCAAAATATACATTATTTCTTTTTCTTGTTAAATATTAGTCGATAAAATCGTTTTAGACCATAAAGAAACAATTTAATCATCTTTACAATTTTTAATTATCAGTTAAATAATTGCTTTGTTTTCTGTTGTGACACTGACTTCATATCTCTTCATAAATATGTGTCTCTCGTCATCAGAAATTGGTATCAATGGCGAGGTGCTCATTATTCATAACATCAGTCGACACTGTGGTGATACATATGAGTGTAGTGCTTACAACGAAGTACCACCTGCCGCCAGCAAACTGACTAAAGTCAGTGTTGAATGTGAGTTTTTTGTTCGTACGCGTTAAAATTAGTTTGTATTTTAACATGATGTCTATGAATTACCTGACTTCTTAACTTTGTTCAATTCTAGTCAACCCGAACATGTATCAAAATACGTTTAATGTATCAGGCATATAAACTATGCGCAACACTTTTGTGTACTACATGTTAAAGGGGATTGTTGATAAATCTCAGAGACAAGCTTTTGCATTTACTCGTAATACCCAAGGTCCAAAAGTATTTTTGAACATATATATTTGAGTTTAAGAAAATGATTTGTTTGCAAAGTAGTGAAAGATATTTAAATTAAAAAAAATCTTACAGATACCGATCCTATTCATGAATAAGTTTGTAAATGCTCGGAGATGTGACTAAAGCTGCTTCCAACAGTAAATTTATGTTATGAACAAAGTGCTTTGACTTATTGTTTAACAATTTTAAAAAGTGTCTGACCACATAAAAAGATAAAAATATACAAATCGTTCCCTTGTGAGTGGTAAAATACCCTTATTTGTTTTTATGTAACCACTTTAACAACTTTACAAAAAAATTGGTGATATATAAAAGTGTGATATTTAATGTGAAGTATTTGAGACAAGTCACTGAAAGCAACTGCTCGATCGGTATGGCAATTGTTCCAAAATATATATATATGACACTTTTGACCTTAACGACTTGGTATAACTGGGTCAATTTGTGCAAACAGTCTTTAATCCATTTCCATTAAGCAAATCTAAAAAAAATCCTAAACAACTGTATCATGTGAATCTTTTGTGGTATGCGCGTTCATTTGTTTTGTTCCATCCAGTTTATAATCCTATTCATACTAGTTTTTTTTCTTCTTTTTGGTTGAGTTCATACACAATGGTTTTTTTAATAATCCTATGTCATGGCTAAATAAATTCGACTTGAAATGGAACCCTTTTTCAAGATGTGTTAAGTATTTTTTATTCGTGTTTTTTTTAAATGATGAAACACCGCGTGTTAAAATGTCATCAATTTTGAATGAAAATTTAGAATAAAAAAAAACTTAATTTAAATACAACTTTGGAAGCTATTACGTACAATTATATAATGCCGCATGCAATAATTGGCATTTCTGTACCAAGGTAAAGTGAAACAAGTTGTTTTGGGGATTGGGCACTAAATTAACATATGTTGTCATGAATAACACATCTCTTAACTTATATATATAAGTTCAAAAACGAACCCGTTACATCAAATTGGAACCCAAAAAACAGAAACTAATGTGAAATAAACACTGTATGCACCAATTAATACTATATTAGCAGGTTATTAATAAAGTATTGACGAGCAGTAACACAGAAGTTAACCATGTTTATTGCAACAACATAAAGTGCAGTAAGCATGTTTATAGACATTAACATAATTTTGTCAAATATTACATTTTCGCGAAATAATTACAAAGCAATGTTGATTTCAATACAGTCTAATAAATTATATTCATCCTCAATCTACCTAGTTCCACCTGAAATAGAAATGCAGAACAAAAGGATTGGTCAGATCAAGAACAAAGAGACTATCTTGGAATGTCGAATCACTGCAAACCCACAAGCTGAAATGACGTGGAGGAAAGATGGCAAAGAGATGAAGACACTAGTAAGAAAGCCCTGTTCTTCTATTAAAAAAACTAATAATAACCATCATTCAATATGATTGCCAATGATATAATCATCAACATAATCGTAATTGACAGCAGCACCATTAAATATTTATCGTCAACATAATCATCATTTTCAGTAACAGCGTCATTAATGAAAGTATTGCCGTTTAAAAATGATCGTGACGGTTAAATATGGATATTAAAAAAAGTGAATAATATTGTGTTTTTATGGTTTTGGAAAACAAATTTCTCATCATTTTTTTTACTCAAATAATCCTCTCCCTTAAAACTTTCAGTTTTCAACTTCTCAAAACTATGATTTAAACTATTTTTCTATCAAGTTGTGTGGTTGGTTCACTTTTTTAATGTATTAAAGGTATCAAAACCATCAAAGACATTTACCTGGTCATTTTAAGCGTATAATCCCTTAACCATATATTACGCAGAATCAAAATAATAATTTTTAAACATAATACTTCTATGAACACATAAATAGTTCTTACAATTACTATTATTTCATATGTAAGATGACTGTTATGTGTATACTTGCACCCTAAGATAGGGAAAATCAACTTTTTGATTTCACTTTTCTTAATCTTTGTGTGGTAGAAATTATAATTTTAACACATTCTTTCAATCATTAGAGTGGTCGATATCGTGTTGAGATCTACATAGAAGAGGAATACTCAGTGACGCTCAGTTTACGTATAATGTCTATTGATACTGAAGACTATGGGAGGTATACTTGTGAAGCTTCTAATAAGCTTGGCAGGGACAGTGGAAGCATGGTTCTTTATGGTAGGTAAAAAATGTGTCGCTCTTATGCAGGGTGTGTATATAATACGGGTGAAACCCAATTAGGAATTGCCTTTTAGTGTGACAGATAAACACTGTTGTAGTAGAAAGAGTAACTATTGCGGTTTTGTTTGACACCAAAAATAAAACGATTGGACCATGTTTCACTTATAGTTACTCTTGACATACTCTTGGTATATAAAGCAATCACACAAATGTCATGGTGAAGAGAACTTAAATCATATATCATCGATGTTTTATGTATATAATTGTCTCATTATGAAATAATTATTAAAAAATACAAGCCGTAAATAAACTATTGTACCACAGTCTTCAAGATGTTCGTCATATGTTGTTTTGTTGTTGTTAAGAATGTCTGTTTGGTTCAAATTGATATGATTAGTAAATCATTGCATACGTGAATGATAAGACAAGTAAGTCATTCTGCGCGTTAATGACTATTCAAACATCAATACTTTCATTATTGTTTTGTGTATATCCTTCAGATTTTTCTCAACGACGACGTACTACAACAACTACTTCCTTTCCACCGACAACACCTTATCTCAACTACCCACCCGGACAGTACCCAAACAGCCATCAGAAGCTCACATACGTATACACACCGAGACCAAATGTTGTCCAGGATGACCAAAATATGAGATACAAAACCAACAATCCTAAGCGGACCCATCAAACAGCTGTGGGCCAGACAAAGTCAGAAACGGGAAGAAGTAAGTTTACATTTTATTATATTTTGAAGTTCTTCAAAATTTTGTACTCACTGCAATGTTGAAATGTAGAACATTATTTTAAAAAAAATAAGAAATACATTTATGATTTAATCATCTCTGACATTAAACATCGGTTAACACGAAATTACAAGTTCTTTTTTATTTTTCCAGGTGTCTCTAGGGATCCAAATTCTGGAAGTGCAACAATCAATGGAACAGCATGGCTCATTGTACTGTTTATTTTCAAAACATCATTGTCTCTGACTACTGACATTTTAATTCCAAGTGTTGATCTTATTTCAAAATATGTGTTCTTGTGATTGCTTTCTATGCATCAACGAATGGAAAAAAAGTAAACTTACGAAACAAAATAGTTTGCTGACGATATTTCAAGGCTGTGGACACGTATCTTTCAAAAGCTAACCATACCATGTGACAGCCAAGTCCCGTTATATTTGGATGAATCTCTTCTGGTCAAATTTGTTGCAATTGTAATAATGCAAAACAAAGGAAACATTACTCACTACCTATAAAGGATGAACAAATGTTAACATCACCATGAAATATAAACCAGAGTTATACTTTTTGATTAAATCAAATCTAACATTATCTTTAACTGTGATCACCGGATATAGAGGCACACATGTGTATATACAATTTTCGTATTAACGTATGTGATCATGTACCCGATATATAACACAATAATATAGACAAAGGAAGACAAAAAATTGTCTAGACAATGAAATTTGCTGACCATCTTATCATCAAAAAAAAAACAGCTCGCATAATTTGAAAACTAAACAAGTCGAGTTATCTATTTGTGACTACACTTAAGTGGCTATAGACGTGCAGTTTAAAACAACATCCAGTAAATTTGATACTTTTCTAGGGTCTGAATCCTTAGATTTTTATTTCGTGAGACCTTATGAAAAATATATAATTTGAAACTTTTTACTTTTGATTGTATATACTTGCAAAAATACAATACTTCAAAATATAAATGTTTTATATACATTTATAAAAAAAAATTCAATTAAAAGAGCTTATGTTTATAGTTCTAATTTTGATTATGAATTTACCGATGTCCAGAGAGGTTGTAACGCGTCACTTGTCTAATGAGGACATTATCATTTTATTAAACATCTACTTAAGTGTCTGCCATAGTATACATATTTCATAAGACAACATACTATATTTTTACCACACAATAACTTTCATGATAACACCAATAATCATTATTGTCTTGGTCATCTCATTATGTATTTGAACTAAAAGACGTCGAATCATTTGTATAGCTTTGACTTTCTAGATAATTTTGTATATTCATATTGTTACATTATGTAAATTTCAAGGATATCATATCATCGACAAGCGTGAAAATATATCCATCATGTGCTATCATTCAATTATATAACTAGATGTTACACTCAGTGCATACATATTGATAAAAAAGGTATGTAACTTTTCATAATTTAAAATGACACTAGTTTAACTACATCTAGAAATGAAATGATTATAACAGTCTTTTTACCGTCATGAACTATTTCTATTTGTCATTATAAAATAACAATTATAAAATCACTGGCATATCCCTTATCTTAATATCTTTTCAATATAGGTTTGCTATTTTGTATCATCATCTGTTTCATTGTGCTATTGTACAACAAGATGTATCGTTATGCGAGGTTACAAGAATTACACTTGGTTAGTATATCTAACTACTTTCCGTCATGTTACAAAATCGTAGCTAGTATAAACATGGCAATTGGTAGATGTAATAAATTTAATAACATTGCTTCATTATTTTGTATTTAAAAAACACATTCGTGCAGAAACAAATCGCGTTTATCATGTGTCACAAGTATAAAATATTGCATTTATAGCTTGCATTTCTGAAAAATTATTAGCAAATTATTGATAACAGACAAACATTGAGATATTTAGAGAGATTGAGAAAGGCAAAATCGAGAAAGAGGACCTGATATAGAGAAAAGGGGGAGAGGAAGAAAGAAAGAGAGATGCAGAGAGGAGAGAAGGGAGGAAGGTAGGGCGCGAAGATTATATAACATTATTGAACTTCAACCATTTTTGATGTTTAGAAGTAATCTTTATAAACAAGGTGTTTTTGTGTGATTCATTTTGAACAAGTTTAAATGGCCGTTATAACAATTCATTTAATCTTTTTAAAATAATTTTATTATTTTCATATTTCATATACGACCATTTTATCTTTAAAAGCCTTTATCACTGAATTTATGTCCAGTAACAAAACTTATCAGATTGTAAAAATTGATTTTAAGTTGATCAGAATCTGTAACTCGGCCTGTGATTTTTTTTCATCATTTAACCATTTATCTGCGATAATTCATATATGTTTTGTTATTGTCAGGTTTTACTGATACTATTTGTGTACATAGAATGTCATATTCATAATTTTGATAATACGTCTACGTAGATCAGAAGTGTTTTATGTTTATAACATTGTTTCATCTAATCGTGCCCTAACGACGTATAAGTCACGTATTTATTTCATTTCATGAAAGTTTTTAAGAAAAGAATACGTCATCTTACTTTGGTCCATATTAGGTCAACGTGTATCATTGCTTAATTAACTTCAGGTTTCAATTCTGCCTGGTCAGTATTGAGGCTGAGGAAACACTTTTGAGTTATAAAAAGTTTTGATTTTGATGGCATTGTTTTTAGGTGCGTTGCCATTAAGCAAATATATTTTGAAATATTCTCAAAGTATAGATACTTTTCAGCTGCTCAACATAAAATTATATTCATATTTTTCTTTAAATTCATGTTGTCACTTTTAACGAATTTTCAAATCCTGTTAGATTTAATCAGATGATTGCATTGTTGCATGATTTAGTATCACGTCATTAGTCATCATACATTTTATCAACACATGATTTCCTTGTTTGTTTTTAATAAAGCCTTGAATACTTGTTCAACTCAATTTATACCTCTTTGAAAATGTCATTATTTAGAGCAAATGAATTATTTTTGAAACAAACTGGTTATATATAGCTAACTGAAGTTGTTTAAGACGTTTGCTTATATCAAATTGATCTTCCGTATATAACTGTCACATAGTAAGGTAAGGGGCCGCAAATGGTCATTAGTGAGCAGACTCGGGTCTCATCTGAGAAGTAGTGGATTTGAGCCCTCGCGTCGCCACTATTTATTTTCAGCCGTACCTAAGGAAAGTATTTTCACCCTTTTACCCAAATGACGCAGCACAGTGGCGACGCGCAATGACTTGAACATCAGTGTACACAAAAGTGCCCTCATGGGACATGCAAATCCTTAGGAAAAAAACATTATAAGTAATTATTAATAAATAATACAACCTCTATTATTTTCTCCTTGAATATGGATTATCTGAAGGCATGTTGATTTTAAACAGAATAAATTCACCTTTATGACTAATTGACGTTTCGCGATCATCTCGGTTGCGTCCCCAGACTTAAATGATGTTTACACACTAATTTACCGACTTTAAAAGATACATTGAGGTAAATGTTGTTGTTTTATTATAATTGCGTCATCCGTTACATGAGATATGTGAATACCACTCATGTATGAATGGTGTCACTGTATTGTACATTTTAATCAATTGAAGTTCTGATAAGTGTATGCAATTTCAATGAATAAAGCTTTAATTTGATCTCAAATTGTTTTATGATGGTATATTCACTTCACAATCAAGTAAACATGTCAACTTCGTGTATTCATAGATAATTTGAATATTACAAACTGATGTTTATTCACTAAATGTGAACAAAAAGAAAAGTGGCACAATTTTTCAAGTGAAACATATTTTTGGGTGCTAATCCAAGTCTCAAGAAGAATGTTCAAAACCAAAATGTCTATATGAAACCGGCAACACAACCGTTTTAAAACATAAATGAAAGACAGTATTGCGATATAGACCAGCAAAGTACAGATTGCAGATGAACTTCACAAAGCACTGGTTCTTTATAATTTCTGTGAACTAGAATTTTAATGCTTCAGAGAACAAAAAAACATTGTTGTAAAGAAAAATGTGATATAATCAAACCTCAGGCTTTAAAGATGAGTAGAAATTAACTTTAAAAGAAGCCTTTTGATTTTTTATGAAAGCTGTTTTTATCTGACCATGGACAGCTTCACAGCGCCGATATCTAGGAGCTTGCAGGACAGCTGCTTCTAAGTAAAATACACGGGAAGTTCCAAAACCTTATTTCTGCCTACACCTTGAAGATGGTAAATAGGCCCATGACATCATCCGGGAACACAATTAGAACAAAAAGGCAATCATGAACCTGTTCAAAGCCAACTGTTCACAAACCACCATCGAAACTGGCATGAACCAAGTAAACTTCATGGGCACGAGTGGTCGGTATTGGTCGTTTATTCATCAGCACGTAAATACCTCCCCACTAACCCAACAATCATCAAGTAGAAACCCAAAAATGTCCACGAGGGCCTCTTAGAAATGTGTTACGACGTGAAAGCGTTCAGAAAACCAATACCAGTCAGACTTGAGACGACAGCGTATATTAAAGTTTCGATATCCCAGCTAACAAACCAAAGGAGACCAAAAACTGAAAACAATGGTTAAACCTACCCTTCCCCTGTATAATGCAGAGGGAAGGACATACATCGGTAAGCTATTTCTTAGCATTATAAGTATACATTTCTTAAAAAAACAAACAATCATCAGCTTTCTGAACAGAATTACCATCAAACTGATTTACAGCTGCATGAGTAAACAAACTATCAAACTTGTGATTTGGACATTTGATTAACTAAACCAAACTGTATGACATCTGTTACTCATTCATGACCAATCAACCAGAAGACGGCTGATTATGTGCGTGTATCTGAAGTTATATTGAATACTTTTTTTATCTTACTAACTCACTTCATAGGCCTCAATTTTGACCTCTTGAAACTGGCGTATATATCAGACACAATCAATCTTCTTTATAACAAACGACCTCATTCACATGTTTTTATCAACATTGTCATCAGATCATCACTCAAAGTATATTTTTACTTCAATATTTCGTACGATACTTTTTTCATACGACTTTACTTATCTTGTTTTCATGATAAGTCCATTTTATTTTACTTTCAATGTAGAACTATTTTGTGATGATCGTCTGTAGTGCTAGACAATGACCATTAACTTTAAAGTAAATTACACATACATCTAGTCCAGGCCGATGGGTACGCGTGTGGCATGAAAAGCCAGCCTGGGACTTGAAGAGGTGACAGCATGTTGGATATGGGTGTGAGGCTAATGAACCGGTTGCAGGCGCTGCTAATGCCTTCTAAATGTCTTTTTTTCTTTTGCGTCAACCATGCGCTTAGTATCCGCTGAGCAAGAACCATGTGACACTGCACTCCACTAGACAAAACGATCAAAAGCAATGGCATCCAATTTGCCACTATCCATACTTAGTTACTTGACTAATGTGACTTTGAGTTTGTCCTTTTTCTCATTTTGCCTTCTGTTTAACGCTTTCCTTCCGATAATTCACCATTAAAAAGCTGCCTTTGTAAAATGTTGTCTGACATTCAAACAGTGTGGATATTCTTAATTGATTAGGCTTTAAGGAGCAGTGTTTAGACACTTTAAAGCATGGTACGTTCAAAAACCTCTGATATATTGTTCTGTTATCTAATGTGCAAATGTTGCGAAGACAGGTCATGTGGAAATTGTCCAGCGGTTTGCTGTCCAAAGAAGTTTCTTGCCATGATTTTATAGCTTCATGAGAATCAGCAAGGTCAAATGAGACATGAGCAGGACCTCTCTACACCTCTCTCTATTGCAAATAGTATAAAACAAGGATGCATCCTTGCCCAACGCTGTTTTTCATTTCCTTCAGCATGAGGCTGCAACAGGCAAACATCAACCTCGGTTTCAAAGACGGTGTCTAAATCCGCTTCCGAACAGATGGCAGGATCTTCAACATTAGACGCCTAAAATGCCTGACCCTGACTTCAGATCAGCTCATCCGTGAAATCATGTTTTCAGATCACGCTGCCCTCATTGCTCACACAGAGAAAACTCTCGAAAGTATCACATCCTGTTTTGCTTAGGCGTCTGAACTATTTGGTCTAATGATAAGCCTTTCGAAGACAGAGGTCCTCTACCAACCAGCTCCACGGGACAGCTATGTTGCTCCTAATATTGACATA